>CATKHJ010685504.1:0-13835 GCA_949750685.1 Vernicia montana | reverse complement strand
TCCAGAACTACAAACTATATTTGTAGCATCCCGAGCACCCCCAAGACCAGCCTGTTACACGAAAACAAACTAAAATCAGTATTGGCCCTAAAAGATTAGGAGGAGGAAAGCAGCTGTCTGAATACAAACTCTGATGCATGAAACATATTATAGGAAGACACACTTATCAACATTCCAAGCAGCAAAATGATATTGGACTGCTCAATATCATCCAACAATGCACATACAAAAAAGATTTTCTTCAAAAATGATAATTACAAGAAGAAGAAGAAGATAAGGAGGAGAAAACTGAAAAACCTCAATAATTGCAATATCAATGTTCTCTTGAGCAAATAGGGAGAATGCTATGGCAGTAAGAACCTGAAAAATTAAGTTAAGAATATTACATCATAAGATTGCATAAAATATAATTTCACGTCATTGAACATGATTCATTATAAATGACAAGATTGAATTTCCAAGCATTGTAAATGACAAAGAATGCAGAAGGCAAATTGATACCTCAAAATGACTCAAACACCCATTTTCTACTTTCATCGCCTCATCAAGCTTTTGTCTAATCCGATGGAAATGACAATTTAATGTCTTTGCTGGCACAGGCTCACCTAATTTTCCAATTGACATCCGCTCCCTTATAGTCACAATATGTGGGCTGCTTAAACGAAACAGAGTTTTTCATAAAAATAATAATAATAAAAAGCACTATAATTACACAATATAGAGCATTGTGTTCTTCATATAAGCTCACACCTAGTATAGCAACCAACAGAATATCCTTCTGCCCGTAAAATGTTAGAAAGAAAGGCCGCAGTTGATCCTTTCCCTTTTGTTCCGGTAATGTGGATGGCCTATATTAAAAAGGAGAAAATAAGAGTAAAATTTGCTCCTTTTTTATAAAATTGAGAACCGAATCAAATTTAAGAAATGCAAAAAGTATAACCTTGAACTTGGACTGCGGATTACCCAGATGGTCCATAAGCCGTCGCATGCGATTGAGATCAAAGCCGTCGTCTGAATCTGTACCAGCGCCTTTGGGGACGCCAGATTTCTCATAGTTTTTGAGAGAATCCAAGTAATCAATGAACTCCTTGAGCTCTGGCTCTTCTCTGTAAGTAGAGAAGAAATGCTTAAACCCTAACATCCTCAGACTCAGAGCTAATCCACAATTCGTATCGACTAGGGCTTGTCTTCGAAGGACCGGGCACTGTCTGACAAGTTGTAGAAATCTCATCCCTCTCGGCTATGGTGTGTAGTGTTTTCAATCGCCTAAAATACGACAAAGGCTAAACTGAATAAGAGAGACATGTCGTTTGCTACTCTTTTTTTTTTCCTTCAACTCTTGTCTCCTTTGAAACGACAGAGACGCCAAACCGCCTCTTTTTTAATGGAATTAAATGACGCCGTTTTAATTCGGCCGATGTATTTTATACAGGTGCCAGGTGGCATCGTCTATTGAGATTCCTCCACGTCACCTACTGTTCAGTTATAGTTCATTGTCTTGTACGTTACTCTCCGATTCTCATAGACGAAAAACGCAGGAAACCCTAGAAAGAGAGAGAGAGGCCAAGTTGCGAGCTTTTAACGAATAGCGACTTCGTATTGTAAGTTTCTTGCATTCTTGTTCTTGTCCTCTATTCAATTTGTAAATTAGGTTTAATAAAGAATTCAAAGTTACTGCCTTTTCTTTTTTTATCCTACTTTTATATTGTATATGGGCTTTCTCTGTCTCTCTCTAGTAATTAACTGTTTGGTGAATTTTTTTTTAATGCAGGTACTTGAAATGGGTTCAATGGGATAATTTAAGTTTTTATATTTGACTCTTGGAGGATTAATATGGAGGAAGTGGAAACTAAAATTCCAAAGCATGAACTTGATTGCAAGGAAGATTCAAAAAGGTGTAGGTTTAGTGAATTGGAAGAAAGGAGTAAGAAGGCTGAAGCAAGGATTGTAGAATTGGAATTGGAGATTGAAAAGAGAAAGACCGAGTATGATGCGCTTGAGGCTAAGTTTAAGGAATTACATGCCCAAAAGGGTGCTGTTGAGGATCAACTTATAGCATTTAGGACAAGAAGCATTGACGTTAGAAAGCAGGGAAATTCTTTAAAGGATGAAAACATGGGAAGTAGTCGTGAAGCGGGGAAGGAGGGGGATATAGTTGTTGATTTAACTGAGGATGGAGAAGAGAAGGTGGGTATAGTAGATCAACTCATGGTTGAAAACCATGTTTTGGAGGGTGAGAAGAGAAAAGCTGAAAGTGAGGTTGAGGTTTGGAAGGAAAAGTTTAAGGATTTGGAATTGTGGGTTTTGCAGGTGGATGACAGTTCAATCTTGCGAGGTGGAAAACAACTATTGCATGAAGTTATTAAAGCTGAAAACAGACCAACCGTGAAAACTGGCATGGAGCAACTGCAAATCAAAGAGAAATCAGTGGATTTGGTGAATTTAGGACCTACCTGTAGTATCCCTGGTAAAGGCGTTGATGATTTGCCTGCTGCTGGTATAAAATTACTTGATTTCCTTTCTTAATGTCATCATTTGCTTTCTGTCATTAGTTGTTCATGTTAGACTGCACTGGCTTTACCAGGTTAAAAATCAGAGCTCATAGAGGATGAGGGTCTAATTCTATATTTTGGCTCATTTACCCATGGACCTTTTTTTAATCCTGGCTGATTAAATTGTTGTACTGGTTATATTTTTTCTTACAATTATAATATTTGACTTCAATTATGCTAAAATAAAATCTAGGTGTCTTGAGTCTTCAAAACATATAAAAGTTTGGCTACAGATTCAAGGACTTTAGATTTGATGGATTCACAAGAGTTTCCAGCATGGCATTTTTCCATTTCCAATCTTTGAATTATCTGTACTTGCAAGATAAGAATTTGAACAGCTCTCTTAGGTTAACTTTTTGTATAGCTGTTTTATCTGTAATCTCAGAAAATGCATATTTTTTACCTTCTTTTTTATTTTTATAAGTGAAATTATGGCTTTGTCATCCTAGAATAAAGCTTTCCTTTGTATGAAAAATTAAATGCTGTTTTGTTCCTTGATTGGAAGAGTGAACCCATAGTATGACAATCTTCATCAATTCCTTATTTTTTTTTGGTTGCAGGCACACCATATAAAGACAGTCTATGTGGCCATACTCCTTTAGTGAGGAAGAAAGGCATTTGCTCAAAATCTGAAGGGGATTGTAATAGGGTAGTCATAAGACGTCTGTCATTTGAAGAAGAAAGAAGCCCTAGCAAAAAGATTGCTCCATCAACCCCAGGCAGTGATAAATCAGCTGGTCTCAATGTCATCAATATTTGTGACAGTGATGATGAATCTGATATTCCTTATATCCAAATTTCTATTCCCAATGATCAGGGAATTAGAAAATCCGGCATTTCAACAGATCATGTGGTAGCTGGAACTCTGGAAGATAAAAAGGACAAGACTTCAGAGAATTGTTTAAAGACGGTGGCTTGCAGTCAGGTTTATGAAGAAGATGTGGATGATTGCACAGATAATGTTCTGACTCCCAAAAGAAAAAGAGCTGCAAAAATTGTTACTAGTGATACAGAGAGTGATGAAGATGACAATGTTCCAATATCTAAATTAAAGAGGACGCATCTTCAGGAATCAATTCATAAAGGCTCATTATTTAATTTTCCTCCAATGAATGATGATATCAAAGGTATTGTAACCCGTTCAAGGCGGCGACGTTTGGCAACTTTGAGGCAGTGTGAAGAAAAAGTAAAGGCAGAAAGGGTCTCTTCAAATAAGACCAGTGAATATGGGCAAGAGATTCCTGCAACAGATGATGGTGAATATGAGGAGGTTGGATCAGACAGTGAGGATGACAGCTTTATTGATGACAGCTCTGATGTATCTAATGCTAATAATGTTTTCAGTCAGTCAGAAAATGAATCAGATGGCAAAGTGGACCTGGGCAAGATTTTGTCCAAATTTCGAAGAAGCAAGGATCACAAGTTAAAGTGGGAGTTAGAAGCAGACATGCTTTCAGCCTTTGCTAATGATCTCGAGTTGTGTATGAAAGCTGTATGTGCTCTCTATCGGCAGCAAACCTCTGAGGAACAAATTAGCAAGGAAACAATGTATCACAACAACCGAGGATTTAGTAAATTTGATGCTCTCAGGTATAAAACTGTATTCTTATCTTGTTGCTGTGGAAAGTAGTTTAACACAGTTGAACTTAATATGTCCATGTGCATATATGCATGCATGATATCATGGTGCATTGCACGGTGTCTGCATTTTGTGAACTCAGCAAGTTGTCTTATTTCATTTGAGTTTTTATATCTTTCTTTCTATTCTACCCAATTTCAAATTGGTAACATGATGCAAAATTGTCTTGTTACTCCATCATTTCTTGTTTAATTTTGTCAATTTTGAATTTAAAGGATGATAATTGATATCATCTTGTATTTTTTAACTGCAGAATTTTAATTTTTTTTTTCCCAGTGGGTCAAAATATGACAAACCTAGTCACATAAACTTTCACAATATGCTGTTCCAGAGGATTTTTCCTTCTGGAGTTTCTGAACTTGCTTTGATGTTGATCATCAGTGGTGGCATATTTTTCTTTAGTTTCTTCCTTTAGCATACAAATCTTGTTGGCCTCATCATACCTAATCATTTATGATTAGGTCATGGTTTGAGCGGCTATCTTTGGTTCCCCTAATTACCATGGGTCTTTTGGTGCATCTAGGTTGAGAAATTCTGCCCATACAAGAGACTTTTGATTAGCATCTAGGATGAGAAATTTTGATAAAGAACAAGTCTGTCTCATGACATACTCATAATTGCATTTGCATTGCCAGGTTCATTATGATAATATTTGAGGTTGTTCCCACTAATTCTGTTGGGAAATCTTACAGGGGCACTGAATTGGCCGTGTTTCTCACTGATGGAGATCCTCATGGTGACCTAAAGAAATCTGTCCAGGAGTTGGAAGATAAGGGATCCAGTGCCGTTGAGCTATGCAGAAATTTGGCTTCTCACTACTCTAAGCAACTGTTTGCAATCTACAAGAACAAAGAGGATCCTCTTTTTCTCCCTAGTTGAATCACAACGAGACAAATACATTAGGAGTCAGAGGGACTTTCTGGTAGAAGTGAATTGACAATGGCATTCTGTTATTTTTCCATCCTCCATTGTCAGGTTATCCTTCTGGTTTAATGACATGATTGTTGGTATCAGTTTAGAAACCATGTAATTACCACTACTATACATATGCATGCGTAGGGCAATAGCTTTCTAAGTGGAAAACCCAGCACTTTGATCTATGTAACATGTAGGTCATGCTTAGTAAGCGTGTATGTAAATACCTTAATATATATTTGCATAGTTCATGCTTAGTGTTCTCATAAGCATTACGATTTTCTCTCTTTTTGTTTCTCTTTTCTTTTGATAAGAAGATTTGACTTAAGATTGACAAGAAACAGTTATGAAGATGAAATGAAAAGACCTTTACTTTGCCTGTTGTATGAATTTAGTGCATGATCTAAAAAAGTACAAATAGCCACTCTTTTCTAAAGGAGAAGTCTAAGTCAAGATAATTGTGGAAATAATTGTCAAGACAATTATGGTTGGTAACCTAACTGGAGCTGGTGGTGATTCAAAATTATTACTCTATAAAACGACACTTAGCTCGTGTGTGTGAGAAAGAGAGGGATTAAGGCAGGCATAGAAATGGAATCATTTGGTTTGAAGTTAGAGGATGGGAGAATAGTGAAGGAGAAGCAAGGGAAAGAAACAGGTAGTAGTGGGTATTTCCAAATGCCATTACAGTACCCAAAGTTCTCAAGATCCGACTATGAGACCATGCCTGAATGGAAACTTGATCGTCTTCTTTCTGAATATGGTCTTCCAATGCTTGGAACTGTTGACAACAAGAGAAAGTTTGCCATCGGAGCTTTTCTTTGGCCCCATTAAGTAGCATCTTTAGTGCAGAAGAGCCACTATACTGAAACTTTTCTATACATGTTCTGCTCTGTAAGGTTCTGCTTCTGCACTTGTATAATATAAATAATTCGATTTCGATGCATGGAGGCTGTGTCTAAATAATAAAGTATGTGTTGTAGTAACAGTAAATTTCCTTTTTAACTATTTTCATATGACACATCCGAAGAAAATGAGAAAAAAGAAAGAAAGCTTATTATCAGTCTGTTATAATAATTGTAAATGGAGATTGTAGATTACAATAAAAAAAGATTTAAGGGGTAAATTATATATATATTTTTTTTAGAAAAAAAAAAAAAAAAAGGTCCAATCACTACAGACAGTGTTTATTTCTATGGTTTTGAGCTGGATTATAATGGGGAAAAAATATATAATTCCACTATTATTTAATTTGTATATATAAGGATAGAATATTCTAATTTGGCTTAAAGCTTGGTGCTGACCTTAACAAATCAAGGTTGAAATATTCTAATAATCTGGCAAGAACTTTAAATTACAGCTTTGCCAGAGAGAAGGAAGCAGCAAATCCAATTAAATATATTGAATCTTTAGAGCATAAACAGGCTGGTCTCTTTTTCTTTATTTTTTCTTTTCAAGACCACAGCTTGGAATTACAAGGAAAAATCCTCTTTTATATATATATATATATATATATATATATATATATATATATAAATACTACTAAAGGCACACCACATGGGTTTGTGGGTCCTCTAAAGTTGCGGGTAGACCCCACAATTATACATTCACATAGCCACAATGTCTTGTCTGTAAAGAAATTAGAATATATATATAGTTAAACGCTATAATTCTATAAATAACCTTTAAACTCCTCCTCGTCCACAATATTCACCAGCTAACCTCAACTCAAGCTCTTTTGCTTTTCTCCCTATTTCTTTTGTATTTTTTTTTCCTGAGATAGAAATTATTAAAAAGAAGAATTAAAAATGGCAGTTTCAAGGGTTTCAATTGGAGTTTTTTCCACCATTGCTATTATATATGCCATCATCATGTTGCCTTTGGCTCGGTGCCAGTCCCCAGCTTCTGCTCCATCACCCACAAGTGACGGTAACTATCCTCTTTTTCTTTTATTTTTTATTTTTTATAATAAAAAAATTTTAAAGTGAAGAAAGGAAAAATTAAAAATTTACTAACACATTAAAAATTCTATTAGGATTAGAATGTTCTCATATTCATATTCAGATGAATACAATAGTTTCTTGTTAGTAATATTTACTAACACATTAAAAATTCTAAAAAACACTAATATAAAAATTTTTATTTTTATTATTATTCTTGAAAATTTTATGAATTGTAATAAGTGGACTTTTTTTAAAAATTATTTTTGTTTAATAATTTCAGGCACCACAATAGATCAAGGAATAGCGTATGTTCTAATGCTAGTGGCATTGGTGCTCACGTATCTTATTCATTGATTCATCGTTTTGGTGAAGAATGTTTATATGATTTTTGTGGCTATAATTATTATTATATAATTAAAGCTTCTTTCTGTATTTTGAGGTTATTAGTGTTAAGCTAATTTGTAAGCACCAAAATTAATTCTCAAAATTATAATTAAGCCGAGATTTCATTTGGGCAGTGCGTTATAATTTTGTACTTTTGATTTTTATATTCTCGAATGATCATCTCTTTTTTGCATTTTTATTTTTTTTTATTTGCTTGCTCTTGAGACGTTATAGGTCAAATACTTAATATTTTTATTTGGTCTCTATTACTATTTTCTTTCTTCAAATAATTATAATTAATAATTTTTCATAATGTGATTATAACGAGTTTATATAATTATATTCATTAACAACATTAATTAATAATATATAGTTTTTTTTTTAAGAGAATTAATAATATATAGTTTTTTTTTTTTTTTTTTTTTGCCAGAAAAATTAATAATATATAGTTGATATAAGAAGTATAATTAAAAATAATTTTCCATTCTACTCGGCGGGGAAATATTGCAGGAGATGAGAGAGTTGAGAGGTAATCTCTCAAATGATAAATTTGCAAATACAAATTGCCAAGCCCAAGAGAACTATTTTTGTTGGGCTTTTCAAGCAAAGCGCTGCGTTTTAACGCGAACTTATTCTATCCAGATTCCAGAGTGTCCTTTTTCGAAAATGTATTGACGCGTGTAACGACTTATGCCTTTTAATTTGTTAATTAATATACTGATCAACCACGTCGTTTCGCGATTCAACGCCTCAGATTTCCGTTAAGAAGTCGTTTTATAAAAGACCGAGTAAGTTAAACGATAGATGACCTGTCGCTCAGTGATTCCCTACAAATATTACATTGTACCTCAAAGTTTTTATTCCCTTGGGAAAAAAAAAAAAAAAAAAAAAAGATAGTGAAGGAGAGGAGTAATTACATTTAATATTAACTATCTTTTGGTTTGAAAAAATTGATTTCGAGTTTAACCTAGTAATATAACTAGTTAGTTTATAAACCTTTCAACAAAAGTTTTAGATATAAAATTGTATCCTATTCATATCAAGGTTAACATTGGTTTTAAAACTTATTAAAATATGAGATTCCATTGACATTTCTTATACTTAACAAAAGATCTATCATTTCATATTATGGCAATGACTTCAAAAACTCAAAATATGAAACCTAACTTTCATGGTATCAGAATTTTTTCCAAAACTCATATTTTAGTAAACAGATTATTTTTCAACATTCTAACATTATAGGGATTATCCATTTACATTCAATAATTGCATAAGATATTTCTTATATGATCAAGCAGATACAGATTATAGCCAAGCATGCCCAGGTAAGAAAAGAAGGCTACCTTAAATCTGCTTGCTAGTAAATGACAAAAATTGCAGTAACAGATGTAAGAATATTCTTAACAATTATTGTACTAATCAAAATCCATAACAAACCTAACAAAAACACCTGCAGGAGCATTCTGGATAGTTAATCCTTCTGTAAATGTGGGTTAGCAAAAGAATCATTGGCCAGAATAAGTTAGTGAACTGAGATTAAAATCCAGATGAACCTAGCTCACTCTGGAGCTACACATTGTAAGTACCCTGGGAAACAAGTTGGACAAAGATATGGAAGATTTACATCATGCGCTTGCAGGCCTAGTAAAGAACCTAACACGATCAAAACTGTATTTCTTTGTTGCTTGCTGTATTACTCACATCATATCCAGTGGCCGCCTCTTCAAAACCAATTGAGTTGTCACTCCTTCATCGACACCAAAAAATTGATTTGACAGACCAAAAAAAAAGAACTGATAAAGCACACTGAAACCCCCTCTGTTATGAAGTTGCATAATGTTGATGCAGAACATACTTCACAACTTCATAGCATGAAACCACAATCCCAACAGATGGACCTGCACGACCAACACGAGGACCAACACCTGTGAACAGTGCCTTCATTCCTCCATCCCTGATCCAATCAAATTCAAAATTCATGTTATCAATGAGAAAGATGTAAATCCACAATGTTCAATAATAAATCGGCAAAAAGGTCAAGTGTTAGTGCAGCACTAAAATACTACTGGCATTTTAGAGGGGCAGTGGGCAATATAACAGATTCAAGATTAAATATACTAGTCAAGACATTTGCATTATTATGTGATTGCAAATGAAAAATCAACTGCTATGTGCCCATTTTGCAGTAAACGACATAATGCTCTTGAAAAAGTACCCTTTTAAATGGTTTTGCAACTTTTGCCAAAAAGAAGTTAGAAAAATGTGACTACAGTTTATATAACCAAACTGATCACCATGTCATGTCAGATAAAAAAACAAATAATGATAATGTTGCACACAGATATGACAGTTTGAAAAGGAAAAAAACGGAAAGGGAAAATAGGAAGGAAAGAATTGTCATTGCCAGAGTAGGGAGGATCCATATGGAAGAGTAACTGAAAAAGGAGAGAAGACAACATAAGCAAACAGAGATGAAGAACTTGATTAAGAAGGCAATAGAATGAGAGAGAGGGAGAGAGGAAAAGCCAAAAAGGTTAAAGAAAGGCAGTAAAGTGGCGTAGATGTCTCCAGATACAAATAAGTAATCATTCATAATTATAAGAAAGTATAGAGATACAAATAAGTAATCATTCATAATTATAAGAAAGTATAGGAAGTGGCACACACAAGAGCAAGAAAAAAATAAGATATAAAAAAACAAAGAATCAGTCTCAGACCTGAGACCTGAGACCTGAGACCTTAATAAGGAAGATACCATTCCTAACCAACTCAACTCAGCTGGCACTAATGAAAGATGTATTATTTACATCATATATCTTCAGTTTGGTTGATAATCATCCGAAATCGAAATTGAACCAGGGAAAAAGTAACCAAACCAAATCGCTCATTCCAGTTTTTTAGTTTTCTTTGATCACATCTAACTGCAATAACAATGCCAAGAAGAATCCATATGGCTAGACGACATGATTTAACATAATATCTTGCTGTATAATTTTTTTAGAAGTAAAAATCAAAAGAATGTATGGAGAAATCAACACAATCAAATTGTTCTTGGAATTTCAACAAAACACAGAAAGCATTCCAAGATACAGTACAGAATGCTCCTGATTAATAAAGGTATTCAATTTACAGAGAGGATTCTCTTAATTTCTTGTGCCACAATAGGAAAGGGTACCATTAGGGTGTCAAAAAGATATCATGTACAAGAAGAAAATTTGTATTTTATACCTGAAAGTGGTATAAAGATATTCTGAATGCATTCCATCAACATATGAGTCAGACAACTAAAGCATCTGATGTGAAGGATTGTCCAGAACCTACCGGTCAGATGACTAAAGCATCTAAAGACAATCCTTCGAGAATGAATGTTATAGTTTCTCTTTTAAAAGACGATGGACAAAACATCACAAGATCAGTAGGGGCTATGATCAGGTGATTTTCCTAAGCACGAATCTACCTAAAAAACCTAACTGTTCCACATTACATAATAATAAGGAAGTACACAATACAAAAACACTCATATTCATGAAGAAATATACCTCCAAACTTCCATCAACACTTGCCGTGTTGTCATCCTTAATGCCCTTACAGGGTCCTTCTGAAAAAGAGAAAGACATCAAACTTCTCAGACACTATCAGTCAAGAGAGAAACATATCAATTGCCATTTCACATCATAAATTGTGATCTAGTTTAATTTCCCTTTATCATATTTCATTTCTATAAACTACAAGGACTAGAAGTAATTTCTCTCCGTATTATTTCCTCCTATATTTTTTCTCCCTTCAAAATATCATAAAAACACACATTCACTAGTTCCTTAAGAACAGGAGACCATATTCAATAATGATCATCTTAAGAGATATAAAGATGGTCAACATCAGCCTAAATTTGCATGCCAAATAAGATGGGGGAAATAATAACCTCTATCTGTCTTCGGGTTTTTGCAACATCTAGAGGACAGGTAGCAGCAGCAGCAAGACTTCCAGCAACAAAACCAGCAGAAAAGTTTGCTCCAAGGACGTTTGCCACACTAGATTCCTCACCAACCAAACTTAATAGTCTTCTCCTGATCTATACCAACAGAAATGAGAAAATTTATTTACAGAACAACCAAAAAAATACAGCATTGAACACTAAATTAGCCAAAAAAAACAGAAGGGAAACATCTAAAGTGAATTTACAGAACAGCCAAACAGTTAGGTTCTCACTGGCTCCAGGGTCGACCAGCAAATTGCAGAGTATGGAACATCACGAGCAAGTTGTGCCCCCATGCCTGTCCACAACATTCGGTAGCCTCTCACTGTTGCAAGTAAATGCAACAGCTATAGTTTAGAAAGTGTTTAACTAGTTTTTCATATACCAAAAGGCACACTAATGATTACATATTCTGGATGATAATTTGAAATGCTATCCGTGTACTCATAATACCAGACTTCCCATCACTTGTTTCATTCCAAACTCCCTCAATGTGAAATGGAAAGAAGATTCAAAACTATACCAGTAAAAGAATCAACTTACAGTTGTTTTGGATGTTATCTGTGCTTTTGACATGGGAGAGGACCTCCAGCAGAGTTCTCAAAACTCCAGGAGGTTTTTTACCAAATTGGGATGCTTTAAATGCCTACAATTGTAACATAGTAGTAAAATAAGAAGCTACCAGAGAGAGTGCAGAAAAATAGTAAGGGATTGCCAACAAAACAAAGATGTTCTAAAAATCAGTTTTTTATGCATGAAAGACGATAATCTTTCAAAGTTCGTCACTATGCTTCTATAAAGAAAAATAATAATAAAAAAAAAAAAGAGGATAAATTAAGTATATCAAATATTTTAGAGCACCTGCATGCGGGTTCTTGCAAGTTCGATGGGATAGCAAGTTGCACAAGCTAAAGAACGCGCCAGTGAACCTGCCACTAAAGGCACATATGGTGTTGCACCAGGAATATTCTGAGATGTAAAATCCTCCATCCAGTTGCGAAACACATCATAGCATGGTAGGTAGATTCCCACCTGTTTTTACAAAAATTGGAAGGATCATTAATTAAAGCTGAGTTACTATAGAGTTTTGACATATATCAATAATGCTGAATGTCAATAGGCATGTCCATACAGATCAAGGAATTTACCGTTGGTACAGCTAAGGCCAGACCTGCATTTGTGCCTCTCCATAACCTAGCAACTCCTTCCTGCAAAGTATCTCCTCCCAATAAGAAATGGATAGTGGTTCAAGTTTACTGAAAACTCAGAGACAGACTTATGTGGCAAACAAAAAATCTAGAACAGGAAGCATATATCACAATCTTTTCAAGCTATTTTAGAACATGCTGTGCCTGCAACATCTCTCTGACTATCAAGCCAAAAATGTCACGAACATATTGATCTACCCCACTTGCACAATACATATACAAACATTTCATCTTCCCATGATAAAGGCACAGTAAAAAAGAAAACACTAACCTGTCGTATGATTTTGTAGAAGACATCTAGAGTTCCTTTATACTGAAAACAATCAGGAGGGCAAATAGATAC
This sequence comes from Vernicia montana, assembly GCA_949750685.1. Classification (NCBI taxonomy): domain Eukaryota; kingdom Viridiplantae; phylum Streptophyta; class Magnoliopsida; order Malpighiales; family Euphorbiaceae; genus Vernicia; species Vernicia montana. The sequence continues at coordinate 875 of CATKHJ010685504.1, read as the reverse complement.
TGTTCCATGAACTCCAGCACGGGTGCATGACGGTGAACATCTTAGATCAGCAAACATCTGAGACCAACATTTAGCATATGCACAACTAATTAAAAACTTAGGTTAAATACAAATGACACAATTCATAAACACCTATAGAAAACTAAAAGGCTACACATACCATGTTTGGCCCAAAATATGTCATTCTACTAATAATGTTACTTAGTGGGTGGGAGTATGGAACTCCTGCAGCCTGCGCTTGCAATCTAGTCTATAATAAATTGAGAAAAAGAAGATGGTTTCAGTTTACATTCACAATACAAATTTGCAATTACATTTCAAATGCAGCAAGAAGAAACAATTAGAGAACAAAATTGCAGTACAATTAAACAAAAAGAAACAACAAATTTCATTGGTGAAATTGCACAGGGATTACCTTGGCAACATCAAGAGGATTAACTAAAATTGCTGATAGGAAGGCAGCACCGGCAGCAGATACAGCTCTTTCCGTAATCCCTAATTTTCCTTCGGATTTATTGTTTGATTGATGAGGCTGGGAATTAGGGAATCCAAACTCTGCTCCATCAACCATCATCGATTCCGACATTAATAAATCGCGACCGTTGATTTCGACTCTCGAGGCAGACTGCTCTGTACTCACCCACGGATTCTGAGTTCGCTCAATCTCCGCCATCTCTTTCGATCAAAACCGACCAAAGAGACAATCACTCTGAGATAAGGAGGCTTTTCTCACGTGAGAAATCCAATACGTTTATTAAAAAAAAAAAAAAAGGAAATAAAGCAATTTTTATTTCCCCAGATTCCTTGGAGAAAAAGCTTACCAGAAAAATAACTCTTCTAGAATTTACGACCACGTTTGGTGACGTTTTTTTTTT
>CATKHJ010685449.1:0-22142 GCA_949750685.1 Vernicia montana | reverse complement strand
AATTTTATTTAAATTTATTTGATGGTGCTTGTTTGAATGTTTGAAAAATATATGATATATGAAATTTTTAATGAATTTACAATTTTAATCATTATTTGATTTATGAATAATATTACAGTTAATTTATGTAATAAATATATTGTATTTTTTAAATTATAAATATTATACAGGTTAAATGGGTTGCGTCGGGTTCATGACCCATATATGACCCAATTAAATAAACGGGTTACACGTGTCGTATTCGTGTAACCCGTTTAATTTTCGTGTCGTGTTAGGGTGACACGATTAATAAATAGGTCGTGTTCGTGTTGATCCTAATCGTGTCACCTGAGTATATCAACCCGACACGAACACGACCCACCAACACGTTTTGACACCCCTAGTATTTACTAACATACTCCCAACCTGTTTTTTTTTTTTTTTTTTTTTTTTTTTCAATGATGTAATACTATAATATAAATGCAATGTTAATTACTTTTCGCTAGATTTATTTATGAGTCAGATTTAAATTTAAAAAATATTAAATTTTTTAAAAGTGTGATTCATCCTACATGTAATTTTTTTCACAAATTAAAATATACAATTCAATCTACAAACAGATTTTCACTCTTATTAGGCTCAAATTTATAAATTTTTCGTCTTGAAAATAACTCTAATGTCATTGAATCAAACTTAATTTATGTTAATTATTTTTTTAATCTAAAAATTTTAAATTAAATGAATAAATATGGGTTTAAAAAATAAAATGATATTAAATCAAGAAAAATGAATAACATAAATAAATATTTTTAGTTTCATTTTAGGAATTAAATATTATCTTTGTGTTGTAGTTGTATGCTTTTATGAGGATATCATGTAATGTCTACCCATTTTTGAAGTTCATTAATTTGAATAGTAAGGACATCTCCAACCTACGATATAATTGGCCTGGGTTGGCCAACATGTTGCTGGGAATTGCTCCAACCCAATGCCATTTGCCACTGCAAATTAAGAGTGTGCAGTATTCGGTTTTAATTAAAAAATCGAACCGAACTGAATCAACGGTGCGATTCGGTTCGATTTTAAAAATCATCGATTCGATTTCGGTTTTTAATTTTCAAAATTTTGATTATTTCGATTCGGTTCAATTTTTAATATAAAAAATTAAATAAACAAAACCGAACCGATTTTATTAAAATAAATTTATTTTTATATTTAAAAAATCTGATTTTTTTATTAAAATAATATAATATTCTTATGTATAACTTTTAAAATAATAAATAAATTTTATTTTATTAAAATAATATAATATTTTTATGTATAATATTTTAATTCTATTTTGAATTAATTATATATTTTTAATATTAAATTACAAAATATTGAAGTATTGATAGAATAAAATTGAAAAAATAAATTGTCAAAATTAATAATCTTTTCTAATTATAATTTTATTTTAATTATAATTTTTTTTTCTGTTTTAAAAAATTCGGAGAAAAAAATTTTAAAAATTGAAAACCGAACCGAACTGATTTTTTTCGGTTTGGTTCGATTTAATTTTATATGTTACTCGGTCAGTTCGGTTTTTTATAGTGAAAATTTTGATTTATTCGGTTGGTTTGGTTTGGTTCAGTTCGGAAACCAAACCGACTGATGCTCACCCCTACACTTGAGATCCTAACAATCTCCCTCTTAAGTATGAACTTTCACATTGGGCTTGGACTCTCCCTTAAGCGGAAGTCTTGAGTATTTACGGTAAAGAGCCTTAATACTCCATCGGTTAGAGCGTATTAGAAGTCACTTTTGCAGAGGTTGCAACCCACAAGACTTGAACACTGTATAATACTAATCTTTGCCGAGTCATCGACTTTGATACCACTTGTTGGGATCGATAAGCTCACTTAATTTGAGAGATCTCCATAATAAATTTTGGTAAGAGACACACTCATAAACTTAACACTACATTTCAACCCAAAACCTAAAAACTCAATCCATTCTTTTTTTAATATGAGATTTCACACACTTGAAATTCTAACAAATAATCAATCAAAGTCATTTTTATCTTTTGTTTCAGCTTTGGATAAGACAATGCCTTCCTTCAGTCTTCCTTCCTAGCAATGTATATGAAAGCTATATATCAAATAATGGCACAAGCAAACATTCTGTTCTTCTTTAGGTAAGGTCTGGCAATCAATCAAGTTAAATTTTATAGCCACATATATTTTATTAGGTCAGTAAAATCTCTCTAATTAATACTGAATAATTTACTGTTTAAATAATTGATAATTGTGGGAGAAAATTCATTACTGTTAGAATTTATATTAAGAGATTTGATATTTAAATATCGTTAAACAGATGAAAGAAATTATAAAATTTAAAAAAAAAAAAAAAAGAGAGAAATTAATTATCAAATTACTCGATCTGTCATCTTATTTCAAAATAATTGGAGTAAATAGTTCTTCTTTACTAGATCTAATAATTCATTGGATTTTGTCTCCCCACCATTTTATTATTGGTCCAGTAGTCTTTTTAAATGGCACCCCATTGATAACTCATGCCCCCCAACCCCTTGTGCTCTCTTGTAACCAAAAAAGTGGCCCCTCCTAGTCCTTTGGTTTGGTCATTTGACTCATTGGCAAATTTTTCCTTGCATGACTAATATTGTAAGACTTTTATTTCACTTAAATGTATGCTAGTTTTAATCCTTAATTGCTAAACTAATTCACTGCATTTTGTAGAATTTTGTTAAAATATTAGAATTTTAAGCGAAATTACTCAATTTCTAATCAATGATCTGCAAACAATAGTTAAATAATGATGGTAATTGAGAATTAATAGTTGAAAGGTCAAATGAAAATAATTAGAAATATCCTACTTCAATATTTTGATTATGATTTTAAATTGTTGACCATTGAATTTCATAAATATTTTATTAACTATACTTTTATCGCACACTGAAATATAATCTAGCTGTAAGTGTATTTTTCCCTGGATAAAAGACTCATGATCAATTCTCTCTCTCAATACTATAAAAAAAATATAAAAACAATAAATAAAAAATCTATACACTTATCAAATACCTTAAACTAGCCATTCAAAGTGAAAATATTAAACATTGATTGCCAATAATTTATCCAAATAAGTCCAAGATATTTTACTTTATTTGTTTTTCTTTTATACTAATTTAATTACTGGGATATTTATTATCTAACTTATTAGTTGCAATAATAACTATTTACTGAGATATTTATTTGTTTTTCTTTTATAATAATTTAATTAGTTGCAAAAATTACATGGCTTGTACAGTTTCATTCCCTTTAAAAAAAATTCCATGTATCAAGAAAAAATAATTAAGGGGTTAGGTAATTAGAATTGAAAGGAGGAAATCTCAATCATAGGACACTAGACTCTAAAATTCAAGATAAACTTAGATGAAGAATCCTAGTCATTTCCCCAGCAAATAATTTTTCATTTAAGAAAATTAGAAGGAGCAAAGTCCTTGTCTTTTGTGGAAGAATGACCAATATGAAAAGAAACTAAGGATGGTGTCTAGCTTTAGGTCAAGTATGAAACTCAATTGAGAATAGTAGTTAGTAGTAGTTGATATGGAAACTTGTTGGCTTCTTCCTCCAAAAAAAAAAAAAAAAAAAAAAAAGAAACGAAGAAGTTAACTTATTTTTCTTTTAAAAGAAGAAAAGTGTGTACTCAGCTTTTTTTCTTTTACTTAACTTTTTTGGTTAATTTCCTTAAGATTTGTGTCTTTTAAAAGAAAATGTTGATGTTTGTGTTCACAATGTAGATAAATTCATAAAGACACCAAATTAAAATTGCTATGTTGATATAAGGTGAGCTTTTTATTTCAATCAGGCCCGTACAATTGTCCCCTAAAAAAAATGTGAGGCTTCCCTTCCAAAAAAAAAAAAAAAAAATTGTTTTATAAGGATCTTGAGGAGTATCTTTTCAAATAAGATTTTACTTCTTCTAAAAAATAAAGAGGGATTCTTCCTTTTAAAAAAATAAAAGTTTAATTTTTTTCTTTTCTTTTTTCTAAAAATAAGGGCCCATTTTAAAAATAAAATATATTTTTTTTACTAAATTAGGCCTTTTTTGAAATTTATCTCAAATCTCAATTCATGTTCATACGACCTGATTTTAATTATAAATGAAATTATTATAAATTTATAATATCAATTAATATGGTATCATAACCAATGTCACTTAACAAAATATTAAAAAAATTAATTATGATGTAATAATTTCATAATAATAATGAATCATTCATAAGAGGTGTCAAAAAAAATCATAACACGCTAATTCGATTTGTCAAATACGAAAAATTTTCGGATTAAAGTTGAGACTTAGTAGGTCCGTGTCGGTAAATTAGTTGACTAAATTTAAAAAATTAATTAAATTAGTTGACTTATTTATGATACTGCTTAAACTGGTTGACCTGTTTATGATATTGCTTAAAACGAGTCATATAACGAGTTAATCTGTTAATCTGTCACAACTCATTTAATTTCACGTGTCGTGTTGGGTCATATTAATCCGATCCTATTCATTTATAATTCACATATTTTTTAATAATATTAAATGTTAAAATAATTATTTATATAAAATTGAAATAAATAAATAAAATGACAAAAAGACTAAAGATAACGACAAATAGAGAAAGAATTATAAAGGGTTAAAATGTAAATCCAACCAACTTAAGGCTGGTTTAATTCAACAAATAAAACCCTAGCACTTTCTATTCTTTTTCTAACAGAGCAGCAGCCCATCTTAAGGCTGTTTTGACACCCCCTTTGCACAAGAACTTTACATTTCAAAGAACTTTACTCCGTTTTACGGTTGGACTTCGTTTCAGTGGGCCAAGAGATTTCTATAATTGGGCTGAATCCAAATGAAATGGCCGAGCTAATTATATAATAGATGTCCTTTATTTTTTTTTTTATCATAACTGAATGGGCTTTATTAGATTTAGTTCTTTTGCTCTCTTCGTTGCCCGAATTGCTCTAGAAACTAGAAAGATTCATGCCTGATTAAATTTTTATCTTTTGGTACAATATAGTATAGAGTTAGTAATTTAATAATTCGGTTAAAAAAAATTAGTAATTTAATAATTGAATGACCGTTTTATAATATAAGATATTAAATATTTAAAGATTAAAATCTCATTAAAATGCTAATTATAATTAGCTTACTTGTTATGTTAAGTATAACATAATATAATTCAAACACTTCGAACATTTTCTCAAAAAATTAAAAATGTAAAATAATATAATTCAAACATGCTATTTAATTTCCTTCTACTTTAGTTGATTAATGCATGATATGATCCAACTTTGACTCCATGTCTAAAGTTTTCATTTACTATAATGAGAATCATTAGTTGAAAATATGAAATGTAATATGACTTAATTGAAATTAATATTATATAATTAGTACCTAATACAATGCTCAGAAGTCAAAACTAGCATGTGTATGTATATGCAAATAACAAGGGTGGGGTGATCCTGCAATGGCTGAAGCAATGACATGCCGCGAGCGAAGCTCTCAGTTGGTTGAATTCTTTAAATATCAGCACAGTTCAAATTGAGACAGATTCACAAGTTTTTGTTAATGCTCTTCATGGTTTTTTTAATGATCTGTCCAGTTTTGGCTTAGTTGTGGATGATTGCAAGTCCATGTTCTCAGAGTTTCAGAATTGTAATTTTGTTTTTATTAATAGATCAGCGAATCAGGCTGCTCATATACGTGCTAGGGAATCTGTTTCTGAGTCTGGTCATGAGGTTTGGAGTTACTCTCGTCTCATTTTATTATTGATGTATTGCAACTTGATTTGAGTTAATGAATTTTTCCTTTTATTTAAAAAAAAAAAAAGAAATAAGGACGGGATTATTCTTACTTATTCAAATTTTTCTCACACTTTCATTATTTCATATAGAGTATTTAATATTTAATTATAAGTTGGCTGTCATTAATTTTTCCTAAAATGTCAATTTTAACCATTTGTATTATAAATGAATTTTAATTATAAGAGGCGATATTGACATTTTTCTTTTAGTTTCCGACACTCCTATTAACTTTTTTATTATCAAACTTGACTAAAATACCTTTATTCTATTTAAGTTAATAATTCTAATAAGGGAGGAAGACTTAATTTTTATTTTCTTATATATTTCTTTATTATTATTACTTTTAATACATAGAAATATTATTGTCTATATTTTTTATTTTTTAGAAAAATATGACACCAAAAACTATATTTAATAAATATATAAATTTTTTACATAAGAAAATATCATAATAAAATTTTTTATTTTTACATGTAATAAAATAAATTTTCTTTTATTGTTTTATATTCTGTTTAATTTTTATTTTGGAAGCAAACCTTTTTTTTATTATCAAGAAAGTTAATTAACCAAATAAAAAAATATGAAAATATTAATACTTCTCAATATACTTTAAAAATAACGTAATAATTTCAAAAAGGAAGGCGATATTGACACTATCCTTTTAGTTTTTAGCACTCTCACCTTCTTTTTTATCATTGAACTTGACTATAATACCATTATTATATTGTTTAGATAATAACTTTCATAAAGAAAAAATGTTTAATTAAATTTCTTTTACCTTTTAATTTTTAAATTTTGATTTGATCGTTTTATTCTTGAGCAAATATATATATATTTTTTCATTTTTAATAAGAAAGATAATTAAACAAATTAAGTTTTAAATTGTAATCCTACTAACATTTTATTTTAAGAACAAATTTTAAATTGTGCTCATTGAAAATATTTTTTAATTATATATTTTACTAAAATATCTTAATAAATCATATACATTTTTTTAAAATTGAATAAATTATATGATTAAAAATAACAAGTAAAAAATCAAATAATCATATGTATATTGTTAAAAAAAATAATATTTTTGAAATTATTACATTATTTTCAAAGTATATTTGAGAAGTATTAATATTTTCATATTTGGTTAATAAACTTTCTTGGTAATAAAAAAAAATTGCTTCCAAAATAAAAATTAAATAGAATATAAAAAATAAAAGAAACTTGATTTTATCTACAAATTTACTATAATTTATACAAAAATAAAATTCTATTTAAATCTAAATCATTATTTTTACTTTAAAAATAATTATAAAATATGTATTTCATTTTTACAACTCGCTTTCATTATTTTAAAAAATTTATCAATAGAAATAAGTAAAACTTATAAGGTGAAAGTAACACTTTTCATATTATTTATTATGTTTAAAAAAAAATAGTTAAAATTTGTTTATAATATAAAGGGAAAAAATTGAAATTTTAAAGAAAAAATCAATGACATTTAATTTACAATTGAGCATTAAATACACTAAAAGAAATGGTAGGAGTGTGAAAATAATTTGAAGGAGTGGAAATAGCCACATCCCATAATAATAACATATGAACTCTTTTGTTTTTATTATTTTTTTTCAACATATGAACTCAATTTTAGTTAATTAGCGGTTTGTTGATTATCATATTTATATTTACAAATTTTTTATTTTATAAAAATAATTATAATATTTCATTATTCAAATAACTGATTAGTGAAATATTTTGTTATTTTATCTAACTTAATAGTGTTATAAACCAATTTTAATACAATATATTACTCTCACTCTTTAAATAGACATTCATAGATTTAATTTGACCATAAATATATATGTCTATTTATCAATTAAGATTACATATATATAGCAACTAAATTTGACCTTCATCACCAACTAACTGCAACTCCTTTAATATGAACCTAAATGCAATATTGAGACTTTTAATTAGGGGAGACTCCTATGGCAAATGAGGGGCAATATAACCTAACCACTAAAGTAATATAACATAGTTAGTTGATACCAACTACCAAAGGATCCAACAACTTTATTGATTATCGAAACATATTTGTTAATTTTCATTAATTTGTCCTGCCCAGATTTCAGGTTTAGATTTATTTATACCATATTAGGTTATAAAATTTGTGAGTTTAATGCTCCATATTTGCATTATATATAATATTTCTTGTGAAAAAAAAAATTTATTTGACTCATTTAAAGAATTTTTTTTAAAAAAACTTGAATCTAAATTTATTGTTAAGTAGAAATATACATTACCATTAAATTATGCACACTAAAATTTTTTAAGTATATTATTGATTTGTTGACAAATAAAATAATGCAAAGAAAACAAAATATTTATGTTCTGAAATTTAATCTAGTTTTCAAACTGGTGAAGACAAATAATCACGAGTTAAAAGTTCAATCGGAATAAAACCATAATCAAATCAAAATTTTAAATAATATTATATATTATATATTTATATGTTAAAAATAAATAGAATATACTAATAAATAGAATAACGAGCGTTATATGTAAAAGTAAATGGCGTTACACATTATGAATGTTCGCTATAAAAAATATTAAGTTTATAGATCATTCAAATCAATATATGTAATGATTTTCAATTTTTTCGATTGAACTTACTAGGCGAACCTAGATTTCAAATAGGATTACAATCGAGTCGAACCGAGTTAAATTTTAGCATGTTCAGGCTCGGTTCAATATTTTTTTTTTCAAACTCGAGCTTTGGATCGAACTTGAAATCATGTTCAAGTTTGACTCATTTAAACTCGAGCCGAGTTCGAGCTTGACTCGAGTTCAGCTCGTTGATAAATTATAATTCAGTTAAATTCAAGTTCGATTTGTTTTGAAATTCATTTATAATTTATCAAAATACTCAACATTCTAAATATTTATTTATAATAAAATAATTATAACAAAAATATTTAAAACTAACATAAAAATAAAAGCATCCAATTAGTGAAAAAAAAAATCCAATTATAAAATTGAGCATTACATGTACTATAAAAATATTACTCCCTCCATTTCTTTTTATGTGTCTTTTTTTGTTGTTTCACAAAAATTAAGAAATAATTAATTACGTTAAGTTTCAAAAATAAGATGACTAAATTACCCTTATTGATTATAGAATAATGGATAATATGTGTATTAATTATAGAGTAGATAATAATGATATAATTGAAAAAAATAAATTAAAATCTTATTAGTTTTCTAAATTGACAGATATTTTGAAGAAAAAAAAATCCTTCAAAAAAATCATATAAAAAGAAATGGAGAGAGTAATTAATAAAAAAAGATATTTTTAAAAATTATAATATTATATTACATAATAAGGAAATATTAGAATATGTTAATTAGAAATATATATATTTTAGTCAAATTGAATTACCAAAAATTTTATAAGAGTATTAAAATATATTTTTTGGAGTGTCAAAATTATTAAGTTAATAATAATAATAATAATAATCAAATTGTTCACGAACTTATTATCGAACTGTTTACGAGCCTATTAATCGAACATATTCGTAAGCTTATTATCGAATTGTTTATGAACCTAATCGAGTCGAACCTAATCGAGCCGAGTTTTGTTTTGCTCAAACTCGACTCATTTATTAATCGAGTTTTAAAATAAAGTTCAAACTTGGCTCATTTATAAAATGAGTCGAACGCGAACGAATTTTTATCGAGTCGAATCCCAAACTATTCATGAACGGTTTGACTTATTTGCGGCTCTAATGGATAACCCATTTTTAACATTATTTATTCTTCTGCTTCAACATATAACAACAAAGTGGTGTAATTGTATTTTTGGGGTCTTACCTTATTATTGTAGAATTGCAATTATATTTAAAAATCAATGGCTCTTTCTATGATTTGAAATGAAGACTTTGGACTCCATAGGTCACCTACCAATGACCCGCCATGGCCATTTGAGTAGTTTTTGTCACTTTTTAAATATATGAAAGTGATGTAGTCCTATAAATGAAGACAATTGACTAGTAATGTATTTATTTTCCACTTTCTAAATTCTTTTTTTTTTTTTTTGAAAAAACAAATCTATGTATTATCATGTTTTTTCTTTTAATAAATTTAATTCTAATTTAAATTTAAATTCAAAACTTTTTCACTTTATCATGATTTTAATATTATTGAACTAAAAACTTATTAGTGTATGTATTAAAATATTGAATTAATAAGCATAATTTTTTTTTTTAAAAATTCATATGAAATGAATTAACATTTAAATTTAAAAGCATGATAATTTTTTATAATTTAAAAATTAAATCCAAATTCAGATTTCATTCTAATTACACAACCATAATTTTAATATAATATATTTATTTATTTATCAAGAAATTTATAATTTATTGTTTAAATAAATAAATAAAAAAGGAAAGCAATTGGAATTGCAAAAAGCAAGGAATTTTGAAAACAGAAAAGAATCTACCAAAAAAAAAAAAAAAAAAAATGAAAAGAAAAAGCAAGTTTCCACCCACCTGCCCCTCATTTGCCTCTTTCTCGCCCATTTCGAGTTGTTTTTGTCTTCGCTCTTCTTCTCTTCACGTGACCTCTCTTTTCTTCCTTCTTCTCCTCCTCGAGTCCCTCTTTCTGTGCTGCAAACCTAGGCACCCCACAGTCCCAAAAACCATTCTTTCAAATCAACAATCCAAATCTTTCCTTCTGTGATTACTGCTAATAACTAGTTTCTCTTTTCATTTCCATCATCAATGCCTCCACCGCCGCTGCATTTCTTTCTTTCCTCCTCCACCTTCTCTGTGTTTTTGATACTCTTTTTTTCTTTAAATATCATTTTTGCAGGTGGGCATGCATGTACTGTGAGTCAAGATGCCATTCCCAGATCTTCTTGTCCTCCATTTGCATCTACTCCTCCTTTTCCTTTCTCTATTTCATCAGGTTGTGGTCACCCTTCTTTTCAACTAAAATGCTCTTTACCTTACTCCACTATCTCCATTAACAATTTTTCTTTTTCACTCATTGACTTTGAACCCAACTCTTCATCTCTTACTCTTTCTCCCCTTACCCATCACTCCTTTACATCAACTAAAACAACCACTCACAGCAATTGCTCTTCTCTTTCAATTCCTGACCGGTCTATCAATCTCACTGGTTCCCCATTTCGATTCTCTGATTCTGACTGTTCTCGTCTCTCTGTTGTTCGCTCTTGTTCCCCTCCAAATCTCCCCAATTGCAGCCATTGTCCTTGGGAATGTAAGCTCATTAAGAACCCTGTTCAACTCCTCAATGGTTGTGGATCTAGTCACCGTCCTATCTCCCAGCAGGGTTGCCAATATGACATTTTGGGATATCTTGACCAGTTTTTAGCTGTTGGGCTTCATGTTGAATATGATGAATCTCAAGATTCTTATTTCTCCAGTTGCAGAGACTGCAAATCAAAGAATGGACTCTGCGGCTTCAATTCTTCAGACCCAGAAAAGCGATTCCTCTGTTTCCAGCCTAAATCTAGATTCTCACCTCCATGGATTCGAGAAGATGATGCAAACCGAATCGCGATTTTGTGTTCAATTTTCACAGTATTGTGTTTATTACTCGTCATTTTGGTTGTTGCAGCTATTTACAGGTCTAGGCGTTTGAGATTATCAACATCAGAAGAAGACCCAACGATACTATTCCTTCACCGCCACCGCTCTGCCAGTCTACTCCCACCTGTATTCACCTACGAGGAGCTCGAATCTTCCACAAACCGCTTCGACCCAAATCGCAAAATCGGTGACGGTGGTTTTGGGTCTGTATACTTGGCACATCTCTACGATGGCAGAATCTTGGCTGTTAAATACCTCCATAAACACCACCATGCCGCCGCCGCCGGCAGAGCATTCTCCACCAAGTCATTCTGCAACGAAATCCTGATATTATCTTCAATAGATCACCCAAATCTCGTTAAGCTTCACGGGTACTGCAGCGACCCGAGAGGGTTACTTCTAGTCTATGACTATGTCCCTAATGGCACTCTCGCCGACCACCTCCATGGCCCAAAGAGCTTGCGCCGTAAAGGGTCTTTAACATGGCAAGTGAGGCTCGATATTGCATTTCAAACGGCTCTAGCTTTAGAATACTTGCATTTCGCCGTCGAGCCGGCGATTGTTCACAGAGATATAACTTCATCAAACATTTTTATAGAGAAAGATATGAGAATCAAAGTGGGTGATTTCGGGCTTTCAAGGCTGTTGGTTTTCCCCGAAACGTCATCGTCTTCATCTGGGTATGTTTGGACCGGACCTCAGGGTACGCCGGGGTACTTGGACCCGGATTATCACCGGTCATTCCGGTTAACCGAGAAGAGCGACGTATATAGTTTTGGAGTGGTTTTGTTAGAGTTGATTTCTGGGTTGAAAGCGGTGGATCAGAGTAGGGACAAAAGAGAGATGGCGTTGGCGGATCTGGTGGTATCCAAGATCCAAATGGGCCAGCTCCATCAAGTAGTCGACCCGGTATTAGCGGTGGAAGGGGAGGCGGGGAATGAGAGTGTATATGCGGCGGCGGAGCTAGCATTCCGGTGTGTAGCGGCGGATAAGGATGATAGGCCGGCTTCAAAGGAGGTAGTGGAGGAGCTAAAGCGGATCCGGAGCCGCACACGTGGGTTTGGCGGGGCAAATAATTCGAATGGAGAAAGTGACGTGGCAAAGGGATGATTTGTTGATTGATTGAAAGGAGGAGTAGAGTGTGGGGTTTTGACTGAATGTGTGTCAGATGTTTTGTTTGTATGCATATAGAAGCTTTGATAAAAAGAGAATGTCAAAATACATTTTTGTTTCTTTTTTTAACCTTTACATATATAATCCAATTCAATTTCTGTTGTATTTGCATTTTGATTTAAATAATTTAGTTTTTCATATAGATGACAAAAGGATCAGGTTAGGTTAAATTCGGATTGTTTTGTTTAAAAATTTAAACAAATTACATTTGAATCGGATCAATCGTTAATTTTGCTGGTCATTCCAATTCCGATTGGAATATTTTGATTTTCATGTGGGTTTCAAGTCGCCTTACTAAATTAACCCATCCGAAAATTCTAATGCAATTATCTTTTTATAAACTAGATTATATTTTAAAATTTTATTATCAATAGATTTATTATTTTACCAAGTATAATAACTAAATCTTTGATACGCATACTTAAATTAAAAATTTGTGAGTACTTTGTGCTCTTAATTTGTAATAAATATTTGAATTATATATAATATATCATGCCAAGAAAATAAGAATAATAGTAATTCATTTCTCAATTTGGAAATCTTCTAATCCTCTAAAAGACAATAATTTATCATTGAAACCGCATGATGAATGTGTAATTGGGAACATTTTTTACCTTTCCCATTTGGATCCATCTCAGTTATAGTTGAAAACATGTTCAATTATTACCATATTAATGTCCACAAAATACTCATAATAAAAGCTCATTCAACCAGAGTATTGATTGCGCCTATTGCCTTTTACCCAACTTTGACAAACACACTCATGTTTGCACTTTTTCTTTGCTTTGCCTTGATTGGGGTTGGCTGCTAAGTACCTTAATTAGAATGACCTTAATCTGTCTTCTTCTCCACTAATTAATGTGAAAATGCTATTTAACCAGTAACTCGCTGCCATACAAGAAATGTAAATGTACACTAATGAAAAATATAAAGCCAGCAAGAACAAGTTTTATCTCCTTTGCTAAGTAAGTGATAGAAAATGACAGACATAGGTTTATTTTTGTTCAACATACATTAACGTGTTAAGAGTTTAAACTTATGTTGTCAAACCCGGCCCGGCCTAGCCTGCTCAACTAAAAAAATCAAGAACCGATCGACAGATCGGTCCAGATCACCTATAAACCGAATACCTTCCGTAACGAGCGTTCACAATGTATAACGAATATTATTTTGCTCTTTATCTAATTGTAACGTTTGTTCATAACATGTAACGTGCGATATCTATATATATCAGCAAATACTTGATATAAATAATAAATATATACTATTATTTAAAATTCTGATTGACTCTGATTTAATTCCGATTGAACTTTTGACTCGTGACTCTCTGTCTTCACCGGTTCTAAGATCGAGCCGGACCTGAAAACCATGGTTTAAACTATACATGCATGCATGGTTGACAAAACTAAGATGAATAACGTCTTGACGAGTAGGGTTTATATAGATTACAAAGATCATATTATTTGGTGAATGATGATTCCACCCTTTTCAAGGGTTAAGAGTAGTTAGATCGAGCTGCATTCGTACGTACCATCAATTTACCATCTAAGTGAAGTATGCAGATTCTAATGCCCTAGCTTTTTCACCAGCAACTTTAGCTTCCCGCCTACCAGTCATTGCATAGCCCTTCTCCTGGACCAAAAAAACATGAATTAAAATTCATCCTTTTGCTTGTATGACATACATAAATTTGTGCAAGTAAATGCCACCATATACAAGGTGGAGTAATACCAGTAGGCGCCACATGAAAGGGGCTCCTTCTCTCTTCTTGTTCTGTTTCTCAAGTACGTCAATGGCTACAATTCAAGGAAGAAAGTTACAGAGAAGCAACCGACAAAGTTGATTGTGAAAGTAGAAATATCATACCCTTGGTAGCTTGTCCGGTGTTCAGCAACATATTGTACCAGACTTCATTAAATACATCAAGTTGCTCATCAGAAGCTCCAATCATCTGGCATGAATAAGTAAGAATTCACGTGTTCTAGTACAGATACATGCAAATACAATTAGAGGAACGATGCAAGGATCAACTTTACAATAATACCTTATAATTATAGGCATTAAAATCAGGACCAAGTACTTCCAATGCTTGTTTGTTGTTACCCTTCCCATACTCATATAGGGCTTCTGCAAGCTGAAAAAGAAAAGCATTAATAAATGTCAAAAAGCAATTCTACCTTTTACAAATAACAAAAGAAAATAATGATGGCAGATCCAAGCTAACATAAATCAAATGATCAAGCATGAATGCAAGAGAGCTACAATGTAAACTCCAATCTGTAATGGTAACAATTTTCTGTTTAATTCTTATCAAGCATTGGGAAAAGAAATTATAATTTCCAACTGCTCCAAAAATTAGTCGACACCATGCCTATTGAGAACAAGGGTTCGATCATCTATGTGATTTGTCAGAGTTGTGTCTAAATTTAACCTATCAAGTACTAACTTGAAAGTGCAAAATAAAGTAATGAACCAGAAGGTTGAAGGAAGCCGCAATGAGAACAAACCAGAATTGCTCTCTGCATTATTTGTTGCTTCTTCTTGTTCATCTTAGCAATTCTACAAAAAGAGAATCAAATTGCAGTAAAATGCTGGACTATACTAGAATGATAAAACAAGGGAAGAAGGATTTTACCTGGATTTCAAGCCCTCAAGTAAAACTTCTGCTTTTGACAGTTCACCAGATTTAGCTAAGGCCCATAATATCAACACATCAAGGTGCCATTCTAAATACCAGTTGGCCTACATATTAGAGTGCATGAATAAAATATCACAGAACAATTAGAAATGGACATCAATATATGGGAATGGGACATTATTACACACATCAGCAATATCATGACATTCTCTATGAAACAAGGAAAAAGCATCTCAAAAATAAAATCACAGTGGAAATTAGTGCTTTGATTCAAGTATTTGAACATAAAGATTATAAGTGGCAATCTTATAAGTGATGTTTGCACCATATGCTTCATTTTCTTCTAGGTGTGTTCTTCAGAATTGAGATTTTTGTCATCTATGGTCCATGACAAGGGGAAATGATTAGAACAAAATGAACTGT
The DNA here is from genome assembly GCA_949750685.1 of Vernicia montana. Classification (NCBI taxonomy): domain Eukaryota; kingdom Viridiplantae; phylum Streptophyta; class Magnoliopsida; order Malpighiales; family Euphorbiaceae; genus Vernicia; species Vernicia montana. The sequence continues at coordinate 6,471 of CATKHJ010685449.1, read as the reverse complement.
AAGTTAAGTACAGGTAGTTTAAAAACAATCAAAGATGAATTGGTGCCTACATGCTTAACACATAAAAAAACCGACTAAAATTCCTTTGCCAAGCTTCTGCAAGCCTGCATTAAAGGGAGCATTAGAATCAAGCCACATCACAAAACTATCTAACTATATGTAGCTTGCTCCTTTAAGAGAAGCTACCCTAAGAAATTTATATTACTAAGCATGCCTGTGCAGTCCTACTAATACTGTGTAGTCCTACTAATAATAAATTTCCAAGAATAAAAGAAAAACGTTGTGCAGTTTTAATTAATCATGGAAATCCACATACCAGTTACTGTTATTCATTGTTGTTCTGACAACACTATCAAACACATTAGAAGATCTCAAGTTAACACAATTCAACTTTTTCTTCTATGTCCATAATAAACTGAGAAGCCAAAATATAGACAACATCAAATCCAAGCCAATTGCACCATGTTTTGTAAGGGTACAGATATGAGGAAGTTTCTACTTAAGATTTCATAATGTCTGTTTGACCACCCAATTAAAATAAAGTAGAAATACTAATCCAAATATGTTTTGCAAAATAGTTTCCTAAAATGACTCAGATATTCATTAAACTTGAATAAAACCACTTCCATGTAGGCATCAGTCATTCATAAACTGCTAAATTACATTTTTAAGGTTTTTTCACACTTATGATGGTGTTTTGTAACTCACTTCATCTTTTACTCTGTCAGCTAAGACCTTCAACCGATCTTCAAAGGCACCAAGTTCATCCCGCACATACACACGCAACAACAAACCCAAGGCATTCAAGTACACCTGAATGCACACGAATGTTAAACCTTGTAATGCAAAAATCTGATTTATCTTGAATAGATTTGTAAAATCATATACCTCTGGAGACGAAGCATCATCTCTTTCTAACTCCTTCCAGATACGATGATCATAAATTCCAAATACTTTTAGCATTGAAGAATGACCTTCCAAGTAACAAAGAGCTACATGCCACCAATTATGTGTCAGCCTGTAGATCAAAACAATTGAACCAACCCAGGCATCAAAGAAAATATTTAATCAATTCATAATGACATCTAGTTTAAATTACTTTCTTACACATACATAAATGATGAAAGAGGACTCCATGAAGATGAGCATTCTTCCATGAACTTTACTGCTTCTTTGAAACGACATTCATATTGAAGAACATGGCATACCTGGATAAGAATCAATCTCAATGAATAGGGCTTAATTATTGCAAGTAATAGCTCCTTGCTACAAGTAGAATTTATACAGCATTAAGTTCGAAACTTGTAATCATGCCTGGATTCATGATCTTCCTTTTACAAGATTATTTATAACATTTAGATGACACGTAAAATAGTATGACTAATTCTGAAGTTGAAGAAATGTAAAGAGAAGCTAATTCATAATTCATGAAAAAAATACTAAAACCATTAGAACTCACAGCATGTTGTGCCCAGTAATCCTGCTGGTTTATCTCATATCCCTTTCTTGCAGCTTTTTCAGCATCAGCCATTCGGCCCAACTCTAGTAATGGAAAAGCAAGCATGCCATATATATAATCTTCTTGTTCATTTCTGGGTAGAACCTATTGAAATTAAATTCTTATTAAACCCAATTGATAATAAATAAACCTTAAATTCCCTGAAGAGGAAAGAACCTGTTGGACAAGGCCTAGAGACAAGTCAGGTCTACCCATGTAGAAACAGAGCACTTGAGCCCTTTTCAAAGAAACCAAATCTTTTGGGTAATCATTCAAGAGCTGCAAAGTACATAGGATTCAATTACATTTGTCAATATCCATTCAATTCAAACACTTAATTTTCTCCAGAGACAGTGAATTTAAGGAGTGATCAACTTCAACATTGGGGGAAACAATACGAGTAATCAAATCTCAATGGAATCAACACATTCAAAAAAAAAAAAAAAAAAAGGTCCCACTCCCATTTCATTTTTGATTTAATAAGCCATGCAGAAAGCAGTAAAGTCCAATTTCTAGACAATGCAATTTAAACAAAACACTAACAAGATTGAAAAACAGATGATTAAAGAAAGACTATTAGAACAAATACAAACAGTTAATTAAAGAATCGTCCACCTTAGAATGAAATTCAAGAGCAACATCATCGTCTCTGTTCTCAGAAATCAAAGACATAATCGCATCAAAAACCGCTTTCTCATAGGAGGTAGCTTGTTCCTGTTAAGAAACACAAGTATATATTAGACATATTTTCTGGGAAAAGAAAAGAGAAAAACTTACAATTCGAGACTTGGCAGCCTGGATAAGAAAAGGAGCTCGAGAAGGATCGGCAGAACAGAGAAAATGGGCAGCCAAAATATTGGCTAATACACAATCTTGGTCATGAATAGGAGCTTCAAGAATCACGCGTCTCTCTCTCCCATAGCTTAGCACCTTCATTAATTAACCAAAAAAAAAAAAAACAAAACCCATATCAAAATTTGTACTCAATAAAATTGGAAACAGAAAGAGAAAAGAGACCTGGTGATAATAAGAGTTGATGGCAGAGACACAAGCATCAGAAAAGGTGTTGACTTGGTATCCCCATCTGTCCAATTTGATACCTCTTTCCATTTTTGTTCTCTCTGGTTAGATTTTGTTGTGTTTGTTTGTTTCTTTGAAGCTATAGTTAGAGTAGAAAGTGTGTATAAATCTGAGTTTGGGTGCTCTTTATTACATCAAAGATGATAGACATAGCGGTGAGAACGAGAATACAGACATTGGAATCGTGTCCGTTTGCCGTGGACACCATGTTGGTTCGCTTCCCGTGCGAATCTTATGGGGGAATCGATCCATCAAATGTTTTTTTTTTTTAATTCATTATTATCTTCATCAATCAATAATTTACTCAATTATTTTCATACATAGAAGAGATGAGAATTTGTAAAATTTCAATCATTTAACTTAACCCCTTACACAACTAGTAATTGAGCAATTATTTTGACTTCTTTATTACTAGTCCAATACTATAATTTACTATAATTTATTTTACACAAAAATTAATCAAGACATAAATGTGTATTTTATATATGGATTTATGAACTCAGATGCTTTTAGAATTTATAGATCAGCATCCCAGCTCTTAATATTATCATATCAAATAATTCAATTCAATTAATCATAAAATTTGTGTGTTTAAAATAAATTATTAAATAATAAAAATTTATTTAAATTATATTATTTGAAATAATTAAAAAATAATATATATATATATATATATATATAATTATTATTTTTAATTTAATTTTTATATAAAAAGAGTGATGTTTAATTTGAATGGGAGTATTTTAAAATTTTTAATAGCGAATTTTATTAAATGAATTAAATTCTTATAAAATATTTTTATTTAGACATAATTTTTTTTTATTTGATGAGATTAAATTAGGAAGAATAAGTTATCTCATCGTGTAAAATATTTAAACCTTATATTGAAAAAAATAGCATTATATATAGGTTAGGGAATCTCAATCTACCATAATATGAAATAAAAATTGCTAAATTTAAAATGGAATGATTTTATAAATACATTTTGGTGTCAACATATTATTTTGTTTCGCTCCAACATAATGATTTAAAAATATATTATCTATACTATCTTATAAAATGTAAAAAAAAAATAGATTAATATTATCAATAGAACACTACCAAACTCGGAAAGCAAATAAAATGAAAATAACACATTTATATTTAATCTAATAATAAATATATATACGATTTTGACAATATATTAAAATTCAAATCTCGTATCTAATATTAAAAAAAATACAAAGTAATTTTAACTGCAAATAGTAATTCAACTAAAATATAAAACTAATTGCTATCCTTTGACCTCCTTATTATATATTCCTAATAATTCAAAATATTTCAATAACATATCAATGAAATTATTTAGCTCAATCTCTGGCAAAAAAATATATATATATATTTAGCGCAATGATACTAAATTTTTTTTTTTGGCCAAGATCAATGATACTAAAATGGTTCATCAAGTATTGTAGCATCTTCTATGCTGCTCTAAACCACACAAAAAAGTGAGAACCAAATGGAATCACAAAGTAGCCAATTTCAATCCCAAGAGTTTGTTTTATTGGCTATAGAGTTTGTTAATCTCTTTATTGAGTTGAATTCGATTATCGAGAACATACTATAAATGAAAAATTATTCTTATTTATAAATTTTCTAATCTCGACGTAAATGATCTACCTTTAACCGAACCAGAAAAGTGAACTTAGTATGATACGCGAAAACTGATCAGTAACAAATCCTTGGGAGCGGGACAGCAATTGCCCCCAACATTTTTGAAAAAGTCTTAATATATATTATAAATTACTAAGAAATTCTAACAAATACTATACTATTGTTCATCCCCAAACTTCTTTTTTCTATAAGAAAAAAAAAAAAAAAACTTATTTTTTCTAAAAAAAGTTATACTGCTCTCTCAAAATAAAACAAAATCTCGCAATTAGAAATTAAATTGAATGCAATTCATCATTTAATGATAACTATAAAAAAAAAAAAAAAAAAAAAAAAAATTCTTCAAAAATTTAGGGAAGATGGATGTGATTTTTTATTGGAGAAAATGAAATCCTTTTGTCAAAAGTATTGGGAAAATGATATTCTTACTTTGAGTACTCAATATATGACAAGTCAAGGTTGATCTCGTATTACTAAAGATCTTATTATAATAGAACAATATTATCGAATTGATATATTTTTAGCTGTAATAAACTCATAATTGTAAGAAATGAACAATTGATTTAAAGAAAATGTAATGAAATTGTTTGTTTTTAGCATGTGTTTTTAGATCCTATGAATGGCTTCAAGGTATTTAATATTGAAAAAAATTATTTACTTGCAAATAAATTTTATCCTAAAGATTTCTCTGAATAAAAAAAGTTATATAAAAAATTTAATTAAAACTTTTTAAATTTAATGTAGATCAAAATTTGGATTTGTGAAATGCATCAACAATTTTATATTTGTATCAAATTTTGGTGAATACAAGAAAGTCAAATATTTATCAATTTATTAATAGATTGATTTGACTTGTACTGTCTTATCTATGTTTATTGAAATAACAAAATACGTATTTTCTGATATAAAGATTGTCAAAATAAAATTACAAAATAGGATAAAAGATGTTTTTCTTATCAACTCATTGATTACTTATATACAGTAAAACCTCTATAAATTAATAATATTGAGACCATATAAATTTTATTAATTTAAAGAGGTATTAATTAATCGATAAATTAATAATTTATTGAGTGTACTTACAATTCAAAGTAACACTCATTTAATCAACTAAAAATTTATTTTATTTTATAAAAATATAAATTATTCTATTAATAAAAGGAGGTTAAAAGTCTAAGGAATATAAACTAATTTATACCTACTTGATTTGTAAGTATAATTTAATTGTATTAATATCTTCAATGTAACTGATATTTAAAAAAATAACAATACATTCATATTTTAGGAAAACATGATATGTAATTTTAGTGAATTATTAATTTTTGATATGAATGGGATCAAGGGGGTATGTAAAGTTTTCAAAAAAAATTATTATCTTATTATTTTATCAAAATTATTAATTTAGCTTGTTAGTCCAAGTCGGAACCAGAAAAAATTATTATTTAATAGAGATTATTAATTTATCGAGTATTAATTTATAAATGTTTTACTATTGATAAAGACATAACTAGAAATTTTAATACTGATTTTATTATTGATGCATTTAATAAATAAAAAAAATGATAGACACAACTTAGAACATCTAATGTTAGTAGATCTATAGATGACCATACTTTTATTTTGATATTATTATTTCATTTAAAAATATATGAATTTATTGGTAATTATAAATATTTACCTTTGATATATGAAAGATATTTTATTATTAATTAAAATATGATTTTTTTTTAATCTTTTGTTAATTATTTTACGAAAGTTATTTTTACCCCCAAGATTAAGATGTGAGATCTGAAACTGGTATGTGATACCATTTTATTGCTAAATAATAAAAAATAAAAAAAAATAAAAAGTGCCCAATTTCATCTCCTCCAAATAAAGCTTTCCCTCTTTTTGAATTTTGATGGCTTAAATAGGAGATGGAAAAAGCAAAAAGGGCTTTAATTTTTAAATTTGATATAGAAAAGAAAAAAAAAATGACTAGACAACATGACGTTTCTGCTGTTACTGGTGCGTAGGGATGACAATTTTATATGTTCTGTCGGGTATTTATTTCGCCCTATTTAGGACGAGTTTTTAATTTATTCCTAAGTTATGTTTGAGTAATGGTATAATCTGACTCGATTATATATTTTTTACTTTTTTAAAAATTATACGTATTTAATTTATATTTTTTTAAAATTTATTTTTTATGTGAAATATAAAATATATTATATAGAAATGTAGAAAAGAATATATATAAATAT
>CATKHJ010685320.1:0-18302 GCA_949750685.1 Vernicia montana | reverse complement strand
GAGAAGATATATTTTGAAAATATTGAAATCTTTTGATTGCTTAATTAATTACTTAAACCTCTTAATTTATTCTAAAATTTTATTTTTTCATTATGTAAATCTTACAATTTCTTAATTTTTTTTCCTAAATTATATATTTATAAAATTAATTTGCCTTAAAAAGGTAATATATCAAATAAAATCTCTAATTTTTAATATATTATTAAGGTATTATTTAAATTCATTTTTCAAGTGAGTAGTCATTGATACACATATAATTAAATATTAGCTCTCCTCTGTTTGAGATTAAATTTTCTTTTTGGACGAGTTTAAGAGCACATTCTCACATTTAATCTACGCATTTATTTATTTTTATTCAATGAATTATGTGTATTTTCGGGCTAATTTAGCAGTCAATCGAGACTACCCCACGTTCGATTTATGCATTCAAGAATTACTTTTTAGATGCTGATCTTAAGAATCGAATCAGGATCACTAAAAGAGATAAGCCAACTCTTTTATCAATTAGACTAACTCTTACATTATTTAATTAATATATTAAAAAATAATAATTATAAACAGTGGAAATTTCACAAAAATAATAGTTACAGACAATAAAATATGTAAAACTATTAAAATATTTATCTATTTTGTACTCCATCCATTCATTTTTAATTAATATTTTTTTAAAATTATTTGTCATTTTTAAAAACCAATAAAATTTTATTTTATTTTTATAATTTTATAATTATTTTATTATTATCAATTACTCTATAATTAATGCAGATATTATTTAGTATTATAACCAATAAAGTCTTCTTAGAACTTAATATAATTAATTTTTTCTTAATATTTGTAAAATAATAAAAAATATTAATTAAAAAGAAATGGAGGGAGTATAAAAATAAATTTAAAATTCTTCAAATCTCTTACTCATTTTCATCTAACTTCAATTTGAAAATTTTCTCCTTATTATGGTAATTATAAAAGAAAAAGAAAAATAATTTCAAAAAATCACAAGCTTGGAAACAGATTAACGCGTCTTGAATTCTAATTAATTTGAGGCCACAGGATATACTTGGACAATTAGGACTTTTTGGCTCCAGTGTACAAAGTGGGTCAACCTAGGATTATTGTGGGACCCAAATCTATGAATCAATCAATAAAATCACGTAATCAATAAATCTTCTCCATTGTTCTAATTGACAGATCTACTACACTCACACGCTTCATTCATCTATGTAATTACACCTTAAAATTACCCTCACAAAATGTTTAATTTTTTTTTTGAAAAATACAAATATATATACACAAACAAATTATATCTGTGTTGCACAATACTGGGGGAGGGAGAGTGTGCACTTGGCAGCTATGCATGCTCTGCTCTTTTGCTTTTTCCTTCTCTGCAACTCCCTTTTTTTTTTTTTTTTTTTCTTGACTTCTTAGCTCCCACTTCCAATAAATTTTAAAATTTCCTTCACTTTCCTTCACTTTCCCTCATTTTCTTTCTGGGTTTTTTTTGCACCCTTCATGTTTTTCCCAATTTCTCTCCCCACTCATTCATTCTCAATTTTTTTAACTTTTTTTTTTTCATTAGGTTCTAATTCCGGTAACACCAATCTAGATTCTCCAAAATATAACGTCTCTTAACTCACATTTTTGTAGCCATTGCCATAAGAAGAAGCCGTAAAAGAAAAGAAAAGAGAAGAGAAGAAAGAAATTGAACACAAAGATAGAGAATTGGAGAAAAATGAAAGTGACCCAGAAAGATTCAGAGAAAATTATTTGGGATCAGATGAGGAGCCCATCTGGGAATCTCATTTCTGGAACTGGGTCACAAACACGAATTCTCCCCAAGCTTATGGTATGGTTAATTCTATTTGTTTCACTCACCTATGTTGTTTACACTCTCAAATTAGTCGCCACTTCACGCTCTTGTAATCACGAGCCTTTCTCTACCCATCATCATCTCTCTTTAATCTCTAATGATTCTCAATCCTTGATTCAAAATCACACGGGTTTAACCATTCACTGGCGAGGGAATCAAGAAACAGATCAACCGACGGAGATACACGATATAGTTTTTGGAATCGCTGCTTCGGCTAAGCTCTGGGAACAGAGAAAGAACTATATCAAGATTTGGTTTAAGGCTAAGGAAATGCGAGGCATTGTTTGGTTAGATGATGCCCTGAAAACTCGACAAGGGGACGGGTTGCCGCCGGTTAAAATTTCCGGCGATACTTCCCGTTTCGCTTATAAGAATCGTCAGGGTCATCGGTCGGCGATCCGGATCTCGAGGATCATATCGGAAACTCTGCGTCTGGGTCTCGATAATGTGCGGTGGTTCGTGATGGGGGACGATGATACCGTTTTTATAACGGAGAATCTGGTTAGAGTTCTTAGAAAATATGACCATAACCAGTTTTATTATATCGGAAGTTTATCGGAATCCCATTTACAAAACATCTATTTCTCTTATGGAATGGCCTATGGTGGTGGTGGGTTTGCCATAAGTTACCCATTAGCTAAAGCGCTTGATAAAATGCAAGATAGGTGTATACAGAGATATCCTGGGCTATATGGATCCGATGATAGAATGCAAGCTTGTATGGCTGAACTCGGTGTCCCACTCACTAAGGAAACCGGATTTCACCAGGTTCGTGTTTTGATTTTCTCTGAAAATTTTGTGGGTAATGCTTATTTTTCTATTTTGATGTGTTTTGTTTGGATTTTTCTTGCTATCTCTATCATCTTTTGGTTGTTGCCAGCCATGGAAAAGTCTACCCTGGAAATACTTCTATTTTTCTTTTTATTCAAGTCACCGATACATCTGCTGATAGTGTTTTTTCTGTTTTGTATGAGTAGTTTTTAATCTGCATTAAATTACTGGAATTAGGTGTCGAGTGGGTAATTAATGTAATCTGTATTAAGCTTTATTAACTTATTTCAGTTGATATTTTCCCAAAATGGGGGAATTTCGATTTTGGGCAATTTCAGGCGAGATTGTAGACGGTAAAATTGGTCTATAAACTCACTTTCTGAATCCTGAGGGTAGGGTTTAGTCTAACACCACCGACGGGTGATGAGCTCTATGTTTGTCCGTATGTAGGTTTTTGTAGTTGTCGGCTTGGGACCCACACATAGCTACTACTCTTTGTCTTTGGACCTGGTTCTGTCCACACCTTGCGCACACTAGCATCTTAATTGCGTGTACATCACGCTCCCTATGGAGCATTTGGATCCATTTCTGAATATATGAGATTGTAATCAGCAGATAGATTGCACAAGGTCGACATTAGTTGCCTAACACCATCTCAATTAATTTATGGTTTGAAATTGTATTAGTTTGAGTGCTACATTATATCAAGAAAGCATTTTTGTGGGTAGACTTAATGGGTTATCCTGTCTGTCTCCGTCTTTCTTTATGTTATGCCATACGATAATTGTACTAAATATTGAATGGTTTTTGTAGAGAGACTAATCCGGCTACATATGCATGATTACCCCATTTACAAAAGATTAGCCTTTGGGGTGGATTAGTCATGGAGAATTAAGTCATTTACAAACTCATTAGAAACCAATAAATACAGACCTATAGTCTACTAAGCACAACTTATTATACTTTGGCTGTCAGCTGCTTCAATTTTCCATTTGTTAGGTACTTTTTCCTATGTTCAATAACAAATGGGAAAATTGAAGTTTTTAAATGGTCAAATAGTGTAGTAAATTTAGAGCTCAAATTTTGTGGAATGAAACCATCTTGTTCATTGGCCCACTTTGGGTTTCAATGCTGATTTCTGATGAGTTATGAAGTAAAGTATTTTGATTCTAACTATTATTTTTTTGTAATCAGTATGATGTGTATGGGAACCTGTTTGGACTCCTTGCGGCTCACCCCATTACACCTTTGGTCTCACTGCATCACCTTGATGTAGTTGAGCCTATTTTCCCTAATGTGACTCGCGTTCAAGCACTTGAGCGGCTAATGGTGCCTATGAAGCTGGACTCTGCGGGGCTAATGCAGCAATCGATCTGCTATGATAAATCTAAGAGATGGACCATTTCTGTTTCTTGGGGCTTTGCAGTTCAAATTTTTCGAGGAGTCTTTTCGCCCCGCGAAATAGAAATGCCTTCAAGAACATTTTTGAATTGGTATAGAAGAGCTGATTACACAGCATATGCATTCAACACTCGTCCAGTTAGCCGAAACCCTTGCCAAAAACCCTTTGTATTTTACATGATGAAGGCAAGATTTGATTCTACATTAAATTTAACAGTGAGCGAGTATGCCAGGCATCGTGTCCCTCACCCTGCATGCAGGTGGAAGATGGCTGATCCAACTGATCTTGACATGGTTGTGGTTAATAAGAAGCCTGACCCTCATCTATGGGATAGGGTAACTGATTCTTGAACTACTAATTCTTTAACCTTGTAATTTGCAATTGCGTTTAGTAACTAACATGCTTTGTTTGTGCATTTGTATTGGGCAGTCTCCAAGAAGAAATTGTTGCAGGGTGTTGAACTCAAAGAAGAAAAAAAGCATTACAATTGATGTGGGTGTATGTAGGGAAGGTGAGATTAGTGAAGTATAGTAATAATTGAAACGGTTTTAGAATGGGAGCTTCTTCTTCTTCTTCTTCTCTTCTCACTCTCACTCTCAAATTCTTAGTTCTTTAATTTGTTTCTGATGTTGCCAATTTTGCAAGTGTATTAATTCCAGAGTAGACTCTGACAATTAAAATGAAAATCATTAGAAAAGAAAATATATTAATTAATGTAAAAAAGCGGTAGTTTATAAATCTAGACTTAGTTACATTTTTTGTTTTCTATGATTCTTAATGAGATCTATGGCCATGTGCTAGCTAACCCTTAATTCTTTCATTCTTAGATTTACAGTATCAATGTTTCAGTAGATCAGAGCATGTGATATGAATAAAAAAAATAACCAAAAAAAAAAAAAAAAAAGGGGATTATATAACAAAATTGACCATAATTGAATTAGGTTCTCCCGTTTGAACATTAAAAAATAATAATTTAAGATTCCAACAAAATAGTTCTAGATTCGTTTATGATAACAATTAAATTAGAATTGGCTTAAATGTTAAAAACTTACAAAAATTCATTTAGTTTTTTTTTTTTTTCCACGTAAACTTGTATATGTATATTTACAGTTTTTTCTTGCATATATATTTACACATTTTATATACTAATATTTTCTATCAATATTTTTTTTATTATGAATTAACAATTAATAACATATGTTAAAATAATGTACATAACAAGAGAAAAAAAAAAAAAAAAAAAGTGCATAACAAGTTTATTGACATATTTTTAAGAAGTTAGCTTTTGAATCTAATAATTTTAAATTTTAGCTTGAAAAAAAAAGATCAGTTTTTAGTTATAAAATAAAAAAGTTAGCAGTTGAAACCTTTAACTAATTTCAAAACATTTAACTAATTTCGATATTAATTAACTAATATAAAGTATAGATTACTAAATGTTTTTGAAACCTTTAGTAATTAAACATTTAGTAATATATACTTATATTAGTTAATTAATTTAGTAATTAATGATATGATGTAAACAATAAGTAATTAGATAAAAAAAAAAAATTAAATTTCAATTAAAACACAACTAGAGTGATTATATGATTATGATTTCAGATTAATCAATTTTGAATCAAAACTTATGCTTTTTTTTTTATATATATATTTAAGCCAATATATTAATTTATAAATGAAGTCCATAGAAGTTTTAAATATCCCGACCTAATTTTTTTTCCTCTAATTTTGAATTTTTGTCTCGTTATAATAAATTTTCAAATTGTTAAATTAAATTATTATAATTTTTAATTTAAGGTAATTTTATATTGGAGTTTTTTTAAAAAAATAATTTTATATTTATTACCTGAGTATAAATTTTTATTATTTTAGGCAATCCATCCTAATTTTAATTTTACATAATATATATATTCACTAAAATGAAAAAGAGAGTGTTAAAAATAATTTATTTGCCATCAATATGGGTCCCACATTATAAGAAGATTAAATTTAAGAAAATATAAAAAATCTTATGGGGTCGCACGTGATGGTGATGATGATTTGACACTCTATCAATTTACCCATAAAACGGCAATCGTACAATAGGGTACTATAGAACGAGCTCTTGATTTATTTGCAACTTGCAAGTCTCCAATTATATTTTCAAATCGACCCGATTTAAAAATCGTTAAAAGAAGAAGGGTCAAAATTCAATCGAAATTAAATTAAAATTTTAAATAATAATATTTATTTATTATTATTTATATTAAGAATTTATTGATATATTTAAATAACGCATATTACATATTATGATCAAACGTTAAAATTAGATAAATAATAAAATAACATTCGTTATATATTATGAATGCTCGATACGAAAAGTATATGATTTATAAGTGATTCGAACTGATATGTAAACTACTCAATTTTTTTTATTAGTTGAATTGATTAAATCGGACCGAATTTAATTGATTAAATCGGACCGAATTTAAAAACACAAGTATCCAATTTTAACCCTATAACAAGGGAAAAAAAAAGGTGAAAAGCAGGAGATTTATGGTAAAAATTCTGAGCTCTGTAAAAGAGCCCATTAATTTGCTTTTTGGAAAAATAGCCTCTGGATTTTAGACAGTCAATGGACTATTATCAGCTTTCACAATTTCCTTTCTCTTTTTTTCACATATATTTTTTGTCTAACTAATATTTTCTTTCTTTATAGTTTTTGTGACAATCTACTGAGGACTTGAAAGCGTTCCAAAGGGCCATTCCTCCTTGTTTTTTGTTTTGTTTGTCTGTTTTTTTATTTTTTATTTTTTTTATGTCAGTGTTAATTTGGCATTTTATTTTATTATTTTAGATAAAATAAATTATAATACATATAGTGGTCTTTGGTATTATGAAATTAGAAATTTAAATTCCGTAAAAGACAAAGACTATGAAAGAGAATGTTATTTTTATATGATCTTAAATAAAAAAGAATGAAAATATTTGTACTTAAAAATATTAAAAGAAAAAAATTAAAAATGCTAAAAAAATAAAAAGAATTGAATTAAAAACTTAAAAATATTAACATTATTTTTTATTTTTAAGTATTTAATGTTAATATTTTTTAATTTTTCAAAAATGTAATTTTATTTTTTAATCTTATTTTTTTTTTAGTATTTTTATTTTTTATTTTATGTATATATAATAAAATTTTATTCATGGGCCATAAGATTAACAGAAAAAATAACGGCAATCAGCTTGTGAGCCTCATCGAGCCATTTTTAATAATTTATGAGTTTAAATGAATCACCAAAAACAAAAAAAATTTATTAGTGCCTTTTGTAAAATGTGAGATTTTTTTGTATTTTTCCCTTGAATTTTTTATGTTTGCTTCCAAATGAGACCTTTTAAATAGGTATGGCTTTCGGAATAATTTTTTTGAGGGGATGATCTAATTATATAAATTAAAATGAATAAGAAAATAAGTAAGTTGTTGGATTGTGTTTGACATTTTTTAATGGGTAATTGATTCCAACTATCACAAATTTATTTTAGGGTAAATTACTATTTCGTGTTTGATATTTGACCTAATTAATGAATTCGTCTCTATTTTTTGAAAAATTAATTAATTAGTTCATCAATTTTAATTCCGTCAATTTATTTAATCCTTCTGCCTATTTTACTGTTAGAACCCTATAAAAAAATTAAAATGCCCCTTATTACACTTAAATTTTTCATCCCATCCAAAACTAACAAAGGAAATCTGACCAAAAAAAAAAAAAAAAGAAGCAAAACCCTAATGCTAGAATTAGACTCTCGAGCGACGGTAATCTACTAAGTGATGGCAAAATGCTTTCGTTGAAGTTATTAGAACAAAGATCCAAAATTTCTAGCTTTTAATTAATTTCTTTCATTAACAAAACAAAGCAATGAGTCCAAAGTTGGGTTGCCATCAAAATTGAAATCGGTTGAGATCCAAAGTTGCAATAGATTACTTGTTGCTAGCTGCATGAAATGGGATTTGCAAGTTCTCCCATCTCTTTCACGATTTGTATTTGGTATATTTGCAAATTCTTTTCCTCTTCTTTCAAATTTTCGTTAAGAGCTCTACAATCCCAAGTGAGCCCTCGATCTGTACTTGGTTTTTTATTTTCAAGTTTGCTTTGCTTTGTTTTGTTTTGTTTTTTTTTTTCCAGCTTTCTTTTGTTAATGAAATTTGGTTTTATAAAATCAAATTAATGTATTGTGGAGTTTATTATCAAATTCATGTAAAATCAAATTTTGCTTTGTTTTTCAATCTGCTTCTCCATCAATGAGAGTTTGAAAAATTTTTGAAGAAAAAATTTTGAGGTTAAGAATGATGATATTTTGGAAACAAAGTTTTTTTCTTTAAACGGAAATAGTGAAAAAATTGGACGAAAAGATTAAATTTAATGACAGAATTAAAATAAAAGGATGAATTAGTCAGTTTCTTAAAAAATAAGAATAAATTAATTAATTAGATCAAATCTCATTGACTAAATAATATTTTACCCAAAATTTTAATTTCATAAATTATGATTCTATGCTTTTGTTCCTACATATGAAGCAAAAATCACAAACTCTAAAAGCAATTATTCTAGCAATTAGGAATCGAACTTAAGTTTATTGTGTAGAAAAATATGCATTTTATTATTAAGTTATATCTTAGCAAGAATAATTTTTATTTTTTATAAAATATGTTCTTAGAAATATATCATAGCAATATTTTTCTCATATTATTTAAAGTTAAAAGAGTCAATTTTTTAATAATATTTTCACTTTATTTATAATGATTTCTCATATAAAAGATGGCTTTTAAAATACTTTCCATAATTAAATTTCTAATTTCATTACAAATTTGCATAGACGTGCAATAATGTTATTAGCACCCATCGAGTAGTTTTTTTTTTTTTTTTTTAAATATTTATTAATAAAGTTTTAATTTAAAAAATATTATTTTTTTTCTTTTTTTTTTTTAAATTAATGATTTATGATATAAATAAAATAAAATAGAAAAGTGTCGGTGCAAAAGACATGAAAATTGGTCAGAAATCAATTATGCTACACAATATTTGTCTAAAGGAGTAATGTGACATGATAGCAATCTCAACAACTACCCTTTTTTTTTTCCTCATTTTTGGAAATGGTAATGAAAAATTACACCAATTTTTAAAATAATACCATATAAATATTTGTATCATCATAATATGCTGATTTATAATTTAAAAATCTCTACAATTAGGGAAAGAACAAAAAAAAAAATTTTAGATTATTGAATACTAAAATAAAACTTTAAATAAAGCTAAAAAGTACAAATTAAGAAATTTTAAAATTACAAATCAACACTTCAATTACTGTAAAATAATTAAATATATTTATATGAAATTATTATTAAAAATTAAAAAATTTATCGGATAAAAAATTATCCAAATGCTAAAATAAATTTTAAAAATTTAGACAATACTCTAATGATATAATTTTTCCAATAGTAATTAACAAATACAATGATAGGTGGGTGTCCCATAGGGTCACAGTTACAGAAGTATATGTCTAAGAAATAGATTGATTAGGTTTCTCGAGGTTATGTGATATGGGTCCCTTTTGCCTCTTCATTATTTGCCTCACACCAATCATTAATTATTGCACCCTTACCAATTAATGCTTTTTTTTTTTTTTTTTTTTTTTTTTAATATAAACGGTATTTTACTATTTTCTAATCTGCTTATTTATCAATTGAATTTTTTCCCCATAAATTTAAGGATGCACTCACTCTCCCATTAATGCTTTTTTACTCTATAAATCCAACTTTGACCCTTTGGCAAAAAAAAAAAAAAAAAAAACTTTGATCAATAATTTTTTTTTTTACCAGTCAAATTAATTTTCCACTTAAGGATAATGTCATTCTCCACTTAGCTCCCTCTATCATCTGGGAGTGAAATCTGAAGATACAGAAATCTCTGGAAAGTTTCCACACAAAGCACAATTTGGGTGAAATTGAAACTCAAACTTAAATGTAGACATCTGAATTAAAAAATTAGGGTCCACTACTAGAGATGGATAACCTCTTAATTAATTAGTCCTATTTCATGTTTATGATAAGAGGGATTGTAATCAATGGCGTAGTCAGAAAATAAATCTTTAGTAGAGTCATATATATATTAAAAAATTTGATCATAAATAAACAAATAAAATTTTTATTTGCTTCGTTTTACAATTGTTCAAAGTGTAATTTTCTTTTAATAAAAAAATTTTCATCTATATCATAAAAATTTAATGTATACATTAACATTAATATATGCAAATAATTTGCTATTGAAAATATGCAAATCAAATAAAATATTAATCTATATATTTAATATATAAATATACATGTATCAGTGTGAAAAATTTGGGAATAAAATGCGCTGTTGTATTGCCAAATTAATATATGTAGAACTAATTGAAACTCATAAGGCAAATGAATTGTTTTACTTACTTGAGATAGCCAAATGAAAGATTGGATATGGAGTTTTAGAATTTAAAAATAAAAAGAAACAGCAACCATGAGCCAATTTAGGAGAGAAGGTGAAGAATTCAAACGGTATCAGACGTGTTGTTTGGAGGATAGAAAAAAAAAAAAAAAAAAAAAACGTGTTCTTTTTTCTGAAAAGAGTGTGAGTTTTTTAATAATTTTAAAATATTTTCCGTGAGACCACCTATAAAAATATATAAAAATTTTAATAATTTGAATGAGTCATATCGTTCCATAAACTAGCTACGCCATTAATTGTAATTGGGCAGCTCATGGGTTCGGCTCAAACAATTTAATTGTTAAATTTCAGAGGTTAACAATTTTAATCTTCAGATTAAATTATTTCATATTATTTTAACAATTAATGAAATAATACTTAAATAGTTTTTTTTTGCTTGCAAAAATAATACTTATTAGTTACTACACATAACAATTTATACAATCATGATTATTGCACATAGGTTTAGTAACAGCTTCTTACTGTAAAAAAAAAAAAACAGTTTATAAATGAATAATAACTCTAATCACAAACTTAAATATGGTGTGCGAAAATGGATAAATTATTATAATATCTTAATCAGTCACTACTATTATTTCTTGCATTAATTTAAGCAAAAAATATAAGATTTTAATTAAGAAATTAAAGTGTTCTATAATACAATAAATCAAGAACTGAAGTATATTATAGCTTATTTAACACCTTGATTTCTAAAATTTTAAAAAATTAAATTATAATATTATAAAACTTTCAAATCCCTCAAAATCTTACATCTTTTACAGAATTAATGTAAATACTAAAAAGTATTAATTATGAAATAGTTGGTGTTAAAGTGCTTATTATGTTAAAATTTAAGGATGTTATAATAATTTGTACTCTCATTTGATTTGAATCAACTGTAATATATTCATGGGATCTAACAGAAGACCCAGCCCATTGCTTGGGGAAGAGCAAGAGGAAACAGCCCATATTAAGTTTGGGTCATATCATAAACTTAGGCCCAGTGTGTGAACCCAACTATTTAGGGCTCCTTTTGATTATTGGCTCTGCTGCTTTTTTTTTAAAACCACTCATTCATAAGCTAAACCCTAGCAAATACTAGCATTTATTTGTAGATGACATTGAAGTTTCACATGCTAGTTATTGAAACCTTAATTTAATTGATTATAAGTTTAATTATAAATCGTCTTAACTAATATTTTAATTATTTGGGTTAGTAGCTCACTTGTAAAAAGAATTATATTTGCTTTTCTTTATGTGAGAATAAATCAATATAATTTAACCAATAAGAACAAATCTAAGGGAAAATTAAATAGATATTATTAATAATTTAAGTAATGAATAATAACATAATTTAGTACAAAAAAGGTTTTATATTCTACAAATAGATACTATATTCTATTGTTTACTTGAGTAAAAAGAAAATCTGTCCTTTTATGCTATTGTGAATGTATGTTGGCAAATAATAGAAATTCGGTATATTATATATATACTATGCTTCTTCTTCAATATTTTGTCACTAAGAAAAATAAAACAAATACAAAAAGCATAAAACTTTTGTGAATGTCACCTTCAATATGGTAAGGTTAAATGATTACCTTTTCCACCCCAAAAAATCATATTTAAATTAATTATTGAATATCTCTAATGGTTTTTGTTTTTCTTTTCATAATTTTTTTTTTTTTTTTTTTTTAATCTAATCCAACAAAATTGGAACTTGAAATTTTATGTATAATACGTATTTCAAGTTCTTATTTCTAGCTAGATTATCATTATAATTCCGTATTTTATTTAAGAAAAAAGAGCATATCAATATTCTTACAAGTATTGTTCTTCCCATATATCTCCACTTTCTGGCTATATATACTCATCAAGCTATTGCATGTAAATGGAAATAATTCCCAATGGATGCATAAAATTCAATAAAAGCTTAATTTTTTAGTCTTATTTTCCAATAATAATTATAGTAATCTTCTTAATTTAATTACTTAGGGTTCTAGCTAGCATTCAAGATACTAAAGAACATTCTTAATTAATGCGCTTTCAAAAATTTGTGCATCCACTAGGGATCAAGAAAGCTACTTGTGCTAAATACACTTACAAAAATTCTATATCATGGGAAATATAGAAGGGAAGTTTTTTTTTTTTTTATATCAGCAAGTTATGGATCAATGATTGATACTGTAAATTGTAAGGTTAATTACGCATTCGAACCTCAGTTAAAACATAATTAATTATATATATAGAATTTGTATTTTCACCTTCAACTTGAAGGAGAATATACATATAGATATAAACTTAGAGAAACTTAATGGTATACAACACTATCTATCTAAAAAGGCAGTTATTAAAGGCACCTTTCCATCAAGAAAAGCAGTAGCATAAACCATGCCAAAGTTGACAAAATCATAAAGTAGGCAATTCTTATGGGGATGAAATGAAATATCATCTTCAAAGAAGATAAATTAAAAGGGACCACAACTCCTTAAGATGATGAATATGATATTTTGTTATTTGTTTTGTAGGAGGAATTGTCTTAATCTCCAATAATACTATTAGGACCGCAACAAAATTGTGTTGCTAACTTAATTTATTTATTTGTTTATTTTTGTCTATATAATAAAAATCCACCCAAAAATTAAATTAAATAAATAAATATCTAGATCAGTCATTTATAAGAAATTAAAACAAGAGCCACAAACGCTTCAATCACTGATCAGCTATTGCTATATATCCCATAACTTAAGCAAAAATCACAAAGAGAGGATATTGAGAAACATACCTACACACTACATACTAACTAATTAATAAAACATGATATATATATATATATAAATATTTCTACCTTTTAAGAGGAAAGAAATATCTGTATAATCTTTTTGCATCATCAATCACTCCCAATTCCAAATTAACCTAACAGAGATAAAAGATACTTTTTTTTTTTCCCCAATAAACCCAAAAAAAGAAAAAAAAGATGCAAAACTATTCTACCTATGGAACTAAGGTCCATAGTAACTTTTTTTTTTAACCCATCTTATAGCTTGATGTATATAATATGTATGGAGTATTTAATTAAATTAACTATTTGCCTAAACTATATATATATATATATATATAAAGATAAATATTTAAATATGAAGCTTTCTTCAATTGATCATCCAGTCAAGTCATGCAACAATTGAGCACCCATCAAATTCCTGTAAGGCAAATTCTGTCCTTCTCCATCTAGAAGTGAGTATTGAACTGGTTGGCAATCATCAATGTGGTCTCTTGGATAAAATAGAGAGCTTTGAGAAGCAGGAGAGAATGCTAAACTTACACCACTCCCTCCATGTTGTTGCAACCCTAATGTCAATGACACACCACCACCATTACCACCATTGAAATTTTGATTGTGATCATTTCCATAAGAAACCCCACCACCCGTTTGATGATTGTAAGACGAAAAGTCCAGTTCCACTGCACCAAAAACTCCAAAATTCTGTTGCTGTTGTTGGGTATGCAATTGATGGTGAGTTTGGAAATTTTTTGTGGCTTTTGAAGATTGATTATTTTTATCTGGGTTAGAGATAATGGAAGAGAGGCATTCGGAGTCGATTCGAATGAGTTGATCTGGTCTTGGTTTTTGATCGGTTGAGTAAGGATTTTGATTTTGATCATTATTATTAATATTGTCTTCTTCAAGATCAGTAATCCCATCAGAAGAGCCCATGGTATTGTTGTTGTCTTGCTCCTTTGTTTCTTCTAAGTACATTTCTTCTACCATAGGTTTCCAAAGCCTCACTCTTGCATTGATAAACCAATTGGATACCTATAGAAATATCACAAGTAAAAAACAAAACTATATTTAATATAATATAATATATAATAAAATATAATATAATATAATATGGTTTATATTAAAATTATGGATCCTAAGAAGATATATGCTACATTGATAATATAAATTAATTCATGTAAAATTAAAATAA
Organism: Vernicia montana; assembly: GCA_949750685.1. NCBI lineage: Eukaryota > Viridiplantae > Streptophyta > Magnoliopsida > Malpighiales > Euphorbiaceae > Vernicia > Vernicia montana. Next base: position 3,797 of record CATKHJ010685320.1, on the reverse strand, counting down.
TTGGTATAGAGTGATTTAGACGTGCCTGGCTTCTTGAGAGACCAGTTTGGCGAGCTAAGATATGTTTATCAACATCACTTGGGTACCTGCAAAAACATGGTTTAATTACCATGACATACAATTACACAATTAGTACACTATACAACTATCAAGAAATGGGCCCTATGAAATAGAATCAAATCAAGAAGAGAAATATATATGGAAAGGGAACTAAATAATTGGGAAAATAAATATATATGACAAACACGCAACATGGAATCTAAAAGGAGGTGGGTAGAAACTAACAAGAGTTGTTTGCATTTGTTTTATTTTTTTTTTCCCTAGCAAAAATGGTTTTGAATACAACAGCTAGCTAGCAAGATATTTGCTTTGTAATTTACTCTTTTGTTGTTTAATTTGGAGAGAACATTGATTCTCTTATCAAATCAACTTTGTAGTGTAGTTATATTTAGTCTTTGAGCGAAAGAAAGAGAATTAACTAGAGTGGTCTTTAAAACTGTGAAATTATAAGTTTCAACTCCAGTTAGGATCTCATCAACTGAAAACCGAAAGAGAGAGAGAGACGGTGAAAGAGATATTTACGGGTGGAGAAAATGCTCGAATAGCCAAGCGCGAAGAACAGAAACAGATCTTTCAGGTAGGCCTCTTTGAGGTCTCCATGGATGGGTTTCCATCATGGTCATTTGCTGAATAGCCCTTTGTTGTCTAAGAGTTTGATCAAGAATCCTTAACCTTGGAGTTTCTCCTTTAGTAGTACCAGGTGCAACAGGATCTTTCTCACCCATAGCTTTCTTGGTGGCATGAATTTGAGCCACAATCCCATCTCTTAAACACCTGAAATGCCTTGACATAGCCTTGGATGCTAAAGCTGAATACACAGTCGCCGCGCCAGCACCAGCCATAGCTTCAAAGGATGATACTACAGCCTTCATTTGATCACAATAGTGCCTGTATCTTCTTTCTACCTGAAATAGAGTAATATCTTAAGATGAAAAATTTAAAAAAAAAAAAAAAGTAAATGAAAAGCCAGAATTGTCACTTTGTGGGCATTAATGGAGAGGACCCAAGTCGCTAAATTAGTTCAAGAACCTAACTAATCAACTACCAATTGTAAAAAAAGTTTCAATCTTTATTTTCACTAATTAAGATCAAGAGACAAGTTGTTTTCCAATCCCCTTTTTTCTCTGGTTGTAAAGAAAGAAAAAAGAGAGGAACTTTATGGAATAAAATAACAAAAGAAAATGAAATTATATACCTCTTCTAGCATTGAAAGTAGCTTTGTTTTTCTCTTCTGCAATTCCATGAATTCAAGAGAGTAAAGAGATTGTTTTCTTGAAGAAATAGTATCACTACTATTTCCATTTTCATCATCCCACTGTTTGGTTTTATGAGACTTTTGTCTTTGTAATTGATCAGTGTGCTTTGTCCCAAGACTACAGAATTCATTCAAAAGTTGCTGTGCAGGACCCAAATATTTTGAGTTCCTAAGCTGAAACTGACCTTGATGATGCAAATTTGCAGGTTTTGTCAAGAACCCATCTTGAATCATCTGTTGTTGTTGTTGTTGAATATTAAGAGCAGATTTTCCAAAGAATCCATGATGATCTCTAGAAGAACTTGAATTCATAAACCTCATTTCTTGATCTTCTTGAGGATGATTATTCTGATTCCTGAGTTCAAAAGATTGTAATCCAATACTAGAAGGATTAGTTGAAGAAAGAGAGAGTGAAAGACCTTGACTTGGCCTCTCATTTCCTTCACAAGGGAAAACACATCTCAAAGAAGATTCATCATCAACTTGCCATGGCGCTGATGACGAGTCAGCTCCAACTATTAGATTCTCATTTGAGTTGAATTCATGTTGATAAAAATCACTTGTGGATTCATTAATAGTCTTGGATGAAGACGGACCACCATTACCACTACCACCAGCAACAACAGAAGCAGAGTTATTGCTATTTGGTTTGTTGAAGAAACTTTTCCACAAAACAGAAGTAGAGTTAGTGTCAGTTTGTTGGTGTTGTAGATTTCTTGAAAACCCTATCATCTCCATGCCTGTAGTCAAGTTGAAAATCTCTGGATTGGATTCAAACCCTTGGATCTGATTATTCCCAAGATGGGTTTGAATTGTTGGGTTACTAGATGATACACCTGAGTAACAATACCCTCCAGCTGCTGATGATGATACCATGTTTCTTGATTTATCTTCACACAGTTCTCTAGCCATCAAAATTAATTAAAGATGATGTTGTTGATTCTGCAACTATATAAAACCATAAGAGATCCACTCATTAACTTAAAACAGAATAATCACATAAACATCAAGAAAATCAAGAAGATGAGGCTTTACCAGTTAAAGAAAGAAAGAAAGAGTGGACTTGTGTTGTCTTAATAAGCCATGAAATGAAACCAAAACAAGAAAAAAAATCAAATTATATCTCAGAAATAAAAGAACAAGAACAATATCAGATACAGATGATGATGATGACACACTCAATCCATGATCATCATTTGATATATTTGCTTCTTCTTCTTCTTCTTCTTTCCCTTCTTCTTCTCTCTCTCTCTCTCTCCCTTTGTTTCTAGCCCAAGTGGGTCAATGCAGCAAGTTATATAAACATCCAAAATAGACTTCCTAGTAAGAAAACCATGTACCCCCCTTCAATCATTTCACACCCACCAATTAAAAATTCATATATATATATATATATATATATATATACATAATCAATAAATTAAAAAAAAAATATCTCCAAAACATTAATTATTTAATAACTAATAAGTGATGATTAGAATAATTTTTTATTTTTCTAAAGAAAAAAAAAAATAAAAACAAAGAAAAGCAGAACTCCCCTACTTCGCAAAGTACTGATGACACAGAACCAACAGAAAGTAATGATCGTCCTTTGCCTGCTACATAAACTACAAGCCGCCACATGACCTGTTCTCGCTATCTTATTACCTTTATTATTATTAACTCCATCATCATCATCTTCTTCTTATTTATTTCTTATTAATTAAAATTGAAACTCATAATTTCACAGTTTAAAACACATTCATCTCGAGTCTCATTATCATAAATTATATATATATTATTTTTTTAGCTTGTAATTAATGATGAAGTCAAAATTTTTTTTTTATAAAAATTAAATTTCTTAAATTATAATAAGATAATATATATAATTACGTTAATTTTTATATATCTAAAAAAAATTCACTTAAAATCAAAGGGATCAAATATAAAATATTTTTAAATTTTTATAATTTTACATTTATAAATTTTTATATTTTGAATGTTTGGATGTCTTGGGCCTCGTAGCTCCATAAAAAAAAGTAAAAAAATCTTTTTATAGTTCACACGAATCCCAAGAAATCATTCCTAAGTAAGAGTTGTGTCCAGGCTTTTTCAGAAGAGTTATAGAGAAGAGTTATGTGATTGGAGGGTTTGGTCTGCTCTCACTGTTTGTGTGGTGGGCCTAATCAAATTTTTTGTACTATATTATTATTACTTGTTCTTACTTACCCAATAGAAAATTAAAAAATATTAATTAATTAATTAAGAAAGAGAAAATAAATAAATAAAAAGAATAGATGCTTTTGAGTGGTGGTGCGAAGTGCAAATAAATAAATAAATAAAGAGGGTTCCCAAAAGAAGGGACTGTGGGAAGAAAAGAGATGAGGTGGTCCAATAGTTTCTCCATCTAATTCTAAATTCTAATTAATTGCTCCATTAAAAGTACTCCCACCCATCTCTTCTCTCCATTGCATGCCCTAGGGACCACTTTTTTTTTTTTTTT
>CATKHJ010685150.1:0-18845 GCA_949750685.1 Vernicia montana | reverse complement strand
TTAATAGCTTATCCATTACCCTTGAGTTGCCAGACAAGATTAACAATTTAACTGTTACACCTGTAACTATTACTCCCTTAATAGTTACACTTGTAATTGTTACACCCTACATTTTTAACCCTGATCCAGACGCACCCTAAGTCTTCGGCTCCATAGAGATATAATATATTTTTTTTTTTCTTAAGGTCTGACCCTCATAAAAAAAATAAACAAATGATTTTCTTTTAATGAAAAATTATTTTTTATTTTTTTCAATCAATCATATATTTTCAAAATTGTTCAAGAGTTATTCCATTAAATCTTCTCTTTAGACAAGTTCAAGAGTGCACCTTGATATATATAATTAGAGATTAGGTTGACTTCAAAAATCAAATTTGATCAATAAAAAAAATTCTTTTATAAATCTGACTAATTCTTAAGGTTAAATTTATAAATAAAAAAAAAAATTGTATATATATAAAAGAAAAATACAAAAGAGGCACCCCTTACAAGGGCGGCTCAAGATTTTGGGAGGCTCTTAGGTAAAATTATAAAATAAGACATTCAAAATGAAAAAATACAATATAAATAAATAAGTTCAAATTAAATCATTTTTTTTATAAGCAATCTTTAATTTTATTAACATTAAAGTGAAAGTTAAATCATAAACAAAGATTCCACATTTCTATGTCATAAAAAGTACAAAATTAAAAATTAAAAAAAAATAGTAGAAGAGTAAAGTGCAAACTGAGTAACAACTCCGAATAAAACCAAAAACCAAAAATATAATAGTAAAAATATAGTTAATCAGGAAAAGTTAATAAATTTAATTAGAATGTAGTTATTGTTAGTGATAGTTTCTAAATTACTACTATTTTTTATTTTAGATTTCAATTATGTAAACTAATTTTTAGAATATTCTTATTTTATAGACTTTTTATTAAGTTATATTTATAAAATTTTAGGTTTCTCTCTACTTTATTTTATAAAATACTTCATATTTTCTATGGCCCGGTTTGGGATTGAGTTTCCCAAAAGTATTTTTCAACAAAAAAAATTTATATTATTTTTAAAACTTTTTTTTTTCAGAAGCAGGTAAATTGATACTTTTCCAAAAAGTAGGTTTGAAAAAACAATTTATAAAAGATAATAAAAATTAATCAATTAAATAAAAAAATTTAAAAGTGTTTTTTTTTAACTCCTAATAACAATCCCAATTAAATAAAAAAAATTAAAAGCATTTTTTAACTCCTAATAACAATCTCAAAACGCACCCTCTATATATATATAATTAATTTTTAAAATATTCCTATTTTATAGACTTTTTATTAAATTATATTTCTAAAATTTTAAATTTTTCTCTACTTTATTTTATAAAAATACTTCTTATTTTATATATATATATATATATATATATATATATATATATAATTGGAACCTTTATAATTGGGAGTTTAAAGCGATTGTTTTAATCGTTTTATCCACTAAACCGCATTTGCACCTGTTGTTAAATCATTTATCAAAACCTATCGGTAGCTAGAAGTTACTAACAACCACAACAATTGACATTTTTCTTTTAGTTATCTCATTGATTTAATATGACGAAATTCAAAAAAAAAAAAAGAAAAAAGGTTTTTGCAGATTGAATACTCTTATTATATGTTTTACTAAAAATCCAAATATTATTTCTACTCAAAATGCAAAATAAAATTTTTTTTAGTTGAATTTTAATATCACAACTAGACAGTAAAAGATTTTTTTTTAAAAAATAATATTTTAAATTCAAATTAATTTAGTGAGATAATTGAAATTTTATAATAGCTAAAACAATATTAATAATAAAGTTGTTTTCAAATTTTATTTTCTTAAGTAGAGGGTCAAGTCTGGAAAATGACAGAGAGATGCGATTTAAGGCAACAATCACGAGATTAACTTATTTTATAGAGACATTTAACCAAAATGACGAAGACCGTTTACTTTTCGATGGGTCCCTTCCCAGTTTGATCTCAAAACATTACCTCAAAATCCTAAGAAAACAAACCTCATCCTTATTGAAATTTTGGCAAAAAAAAAAAAAAAAAGAAAAAAATCCTTATTGAAATTTATTTTCCAAAATAATAATAATAATAATAATAATAATGACAGTAATAATTAGTATAACTTATGTATAAAAATAGAATAATTTTAAATGATATAATTGATTTGGGGAAAAAAAAATTGACGCAATTGCATATGATACAATAAAAGCAATTATATAATATTAGCCAAAAGTATAAATATGACCATTTCTTTTAGACTGATAATCAAGTGAACTCTTAATATTTTTTCTTATCTCATTAGACTCTTAGTTTTTTTACAATGACACATATAAAACTTTCCGTCCATAATTTATAATTTTTGTCAAGTGGTATTAAAAATAAAAAATTAATATCTATGCACTTATGTATTAATTTTTATTTTTTTATAAATATTTTTTAAACTATTTAGAGAAAATTTAATATTTGTGAAATTCAAAGTTAATAAAATTAATTAATTAATTAAAATATTACAAATTTAATTTAATATAAAATAATTCCTTAATTCTTATATATTAAAGTATAATTTATAAAAAAAAATATTCTTATATAAAATATTATTATATTTCATGTAATATAATTATTTTGATTTATTTTTTATACATAATTGTAGAGAAAAATTATATACTAATTACAATTTTTTATTAATTTATTAAAATTATATAAATGTAAAAACTTTCATTTGCTTTGATGAATTTATTATATCTAATTACTTTTAATTTTAAAAAATTATTTTTTTATATCAATATAAAATATAAGTAATGAGACTCACTTACCACATCAAATTTTTTTAACGTCTGTTTAATAAAATATAAAGGGATAATTTTATATGTGCCATTTTGAAAAGGTTAAGGGTCTAATGGGATTAAAAAAAATATTAAGAGTTCACTTAAGTATTAACTCAAAAGAAAGAGTCTTAATTGTACCTTTGACCTATAATATTTTGACATAACTTATAATATAAAATAAGAATAACTATTATTTATTTATTTTTTACTGTTTTATGTGTTAAAATAACTAAATTAACTACAAATAAATTTTAAAATAATATTGTAGTGGGTCTCCAACACAGTGAAATTATAAATTTAAATTTTGATCAGACAAAAAACTATATAATAAAAAAATTAATTAATTATAGCGGCTATGTCACCTGTCTGTTTTTTTTATTTAATTTTATTCTATGAAAGTCCCATTAATAGCTAATAGTTGAATGTTTTTATGAGGCCACCAACTCGAACATTAATGGTCCTCAAGAGAAACAAGAATTAAATTATGCAATCCATATGGTTTATCTCGTCAAGGAAATATAAAAGAAACTCGTCATTACATACTTACAGTATTCGTAGTTATTTTTTTTTTTTTGAGGGGGATTTGTAAGTGGTTTGGTGTTCGGCTCAATAAAAATTCATTTGCGTTTATTTTGTTTTATAAATAAATTAAATTTGAGCTTTATTTTAAAACTCGATTAATAAACGAGCCGAGTTTGAATAAAACAAAACTTGACTCGATTAGACTCGTGAACAGTTTGATAATAAGCTCACGAATAGACTCGATTAATAGGCTCGTGAACATCTTAGTAATAATTATATTATTATTAAACCATAATCACCATATCATAATCATAATCATAGTTCATCAAACCATAATCATTATATCATAATCACAATCATGAGTGATCCAATGTTATGCTAATCTCATCCGAACAAACACAAGTAATATGCAATATAAACATAACAAAACATTCACATACATATGCTTAGATGTACAATTCTTTATATAATGCATAATTATATATAAATATAATATTCAAACAATCGATGCATCTATTCAAGTGAAACAATAATTAAATAAGAGGAATAGAGTGTTATATTAAGTTATATAACTCACAAACTTGACGAAATCCAACTAGCTCTCCTTGAAATGAGACATCTCGCAACTGAAATATGCCTAAAACGTTAATACTGTATAATAGGAAGATTATCAGAATAAGAACAATCCAAATGACTTTTAATATTTCACCGAAATTTTAGCAAAATATCCCCTAAAACTATGACTTAACCCCACTAAAACAAAAGAAACAGACACTTCTAAATTTGTCATCAAAGTTCACATTAATCAATAATAGCTCAACGATCTCTCTTGGGTCTCCAACTCAATGACAGTAATAATTAGTATAACTTATGTATACAAATAGAATAATTCTAAATGTTATAATTGATTTGGGCAAAAAAAAAAATGACGTAATTGCATATAACACAATAAGAGCAATTATATAATATTGGCCAAAGGTATAAATAGGATCATTTTTTTTAAATTGATACTCAAGTGAGGTCTTAATTTTTTTTTATTTTTTTTTTTTTTTGTCATATTCGACCCTTAGCCTTTCCAAAACGACACATATAAAACCTTCTGTCCATAATTTAGAATTTTTGTCAAGTGATATTAAAAATAAAAAATTAATATCTATGCACCTACGTATTAATTTTTATTTTTGTATAAATATTTTTTAAACTATTTAGATAAAATTTAATATTTGTGAAATTCAAAGTTAATAAAATTAATTAATTAATTAAAATATTACAAATTTAATTTAATATAAAATAATTCCTTAGTCCTTATACATTAAAGTATAATTTATAAAAAAAAAATCTTATATAAAATATTAAAATATTATTATATTTCATGTAATATAATTTTTTTAATTTATTTTTTATACATAATTGTAGAGAAAAATTATATACTCATTACAATTTGTTATTAATTTATTAAAATTACATAAGAAAATTATATAAATGTAAAAACTTTCATTTGCTTTGATGAATTTATTATATCTAATTACTTTTAATTTTAAAAAATTATTTTTTTATATCAATATAAAATATAAGTAATGAGACTCACCTATCACATCAAATTTTTTTAACGTCTGTTTAATAAAATATAGAAAGATGATTTTATATGTACTATTTTGGAAAAATCAAGGGTCTAATAAGATTAAAAAAATATATATTAAAGGCTCACTTAAATATCAACTCAAAAGAGAGAGTCTTATTTATACCTTTGGCCTATAATATTTTAATACAACTTATAATATAAAATAAAAATAATAATTATTTATTTATTTTTTACTGTTTTATGTGTTAAAATAACTAAATTAACTACAAATAAATTTTAAAAAAATATTGTAGTGGGTCTCCAACACAGTGAAATTATAAATTTAAATTTTGATCAGACAAAAAACTATGTAATAAAAAGAATAATAATTAATTATAGCGGCTATGTCACCTGTCTGTTTTTCTTTATTTAATTTTATTCTATGAAAGTCCCATTAATAGCTAATTATTGAATGTTTTTATGAGGCCACCAACTCGAACATTAATGGTCCTCAAGAGAAACAAGAATTAAATTATGCAATCCATATGGTTTATCTCGTCAAGGAAATATAAAAGAAACTCGTCATTACATAATTACAGTATTCGCACTTATTTGAAGGTGTAAATGAGTCGAGTCGTTCGTGAGTGATTTGGTGTTCGGTTCTATAAAAGTTTGTTTGCGTTCAGTTTGTTTTATAAATGAGCCAAACTTGAGCCTTATTTTAAGGCTCGATTAATAAACGAGCCGAGTTTGAGTAAAGCAAAACTCAACTCAATTAAACTCATGAACAGCTCGATAATAAGCTTACGAACAGACTCGATTAATAGACTCGTGAACAGCCCAATAATAATTATATTATTATTAAACTATAATCACCATATCATAATCATAGTCATAGATCATCAAACCATAATTATCATATCATAATCATAATCACAATCACGTGTGATCCTATGTCATGCTAATCTCATCCGAACAAACACAAGTAATATGCAACATAAACATAACAAAACATTCACATACATATGCTTAGATGTATAATTCTTTATATAATGCATAATTATATATAAATATAATATTAAAACAATCGATGCATGTATGCAAGTGAAACATTAATTAAATAAGAGGAAGGGAGTGTTATATTAAGCTATATAACTCACAAACTTGACGAAATCCAACTAACTCTCCTCGAAGTGCGACATCTCGCAACTGAAATATGCCTAAAACGTCAATACTGTATAATAGGAAGATTATCAGAACAATAACAATCCAAATGACTCTTAATATTCCACCGAAATTTAGGCAGAGTATCCCCTAAAACTATGACTTAACCCCACTGAAACAGAAGAAACACATACTTCTAAAGTTCACATTAATCAATCATAGCTTAACGATCCCTCTTGGGTCTCCAACTCAACAATCATCAACATAACCTCAATTCATCAATTAGCTCAATTTATTAACTCAAGCATACACAAAGAAAATTATTACTAATATACTTATAACACCTTTAAAAATAATTTACTTAAAAACTCATTTTATTTAAAAAGATAATTGACAATTAAAACTATTAAAAGAATTATATACACATAATTACAAACATTTTAATATCAATTTAATTTCCTTAAAATCATTTACATGAATTTAACAACTCGAATATCATATTCACATCCTTTTCAAAATAATATAAAACTTATATAATTAAATTTAACTTGTTAATAATCAATTATAAAAGAAAATTAATAATTTATTTCTATGTCCAAAGTAAAACAATATATATATATTCATAAAAATTGCGAATTCTACTATTAATTCAAAGAATATAAATTTAATTCATAGTAGTTATATAGTTACTTTAATTAATCTTACTTATTAACAATTAACTATATAATTAAGAAAAGATTATGGATAATACCAATTTAACTCAAACAAAGTCATATATTCTCATAATCAATTTCAATTATTAATTTAAACATGAATACATATATTTACAAGCAAGGCACTCATTTTTCGGATATTTAAAACACCGAAATAAATCAATAAAAATAACATTCTAGATTTACTGGAGTCAAATTTTCACAAACTAACTTCAAAATCGCGATGTACGCACAAAATAGATCCCACTGAAACTTCTAGATCACCAGTGGCGCGTGGGGTCCACTCGCCGGGGACACGCTGCCGCCGCCGGTGGCAGATGGAGGCGCCGCTCATACCATCTTGTAGATCACGAGTCGCTGATTTCAAAACTGTCGGCGATGCAACTTCACTCTCCTAGGATTGGCCGGAAAATGCCTCGAAAGTCGCAGAAGCCGAAAACTTCTCTCATCGATTTCGGCAGCTACCGGCATCCCCACCAATCGAGATAGGTATCAAAATGCTCATGGGATCATGAGCTTCAAAATGGTATCAAGTTTGCTTGGAATAGTGGCTAGAATCAGCCGAAATTTCGCCTGGAATTTTCTGCCGGCAAGACGTATCGATGGAGCTTCATCCGGCGCGTTTTCGCTTCTCTGATGATGGTCTGAGACGAGATCAGTGCTAGTGAGGTCGCCAAAGGGTGGGCAACAGCATGGTGGTGGCAGTGACGGAGTGCGGTGGCCGGAGATGGGTGGATCGGCACCACCAATCCTCTCTCTCTCTCTCTCTTTCTCGTTTTGTTCTTGCCTTGATCTGATTGGTCCTAACTTGAAATGGACCAATCAAATGAAACATGTACAATTTTTTTTTTTATAATAATAATAATAACAATTTTAAACTTAAATAACCAAAAATTAAAATCAATATTTTCTTAAATTTTAAAAAATAATCCTTTAATTAATAACTATAATAAATCAAAACATAATTTATTAATTTCATAAAAATATTTTATTTCACGAAATTTCGAATATACAAAATTTTCATTACTTAAATATAAATATAATAAAAATATAATTAAATAATATATTTTAAAAATAATGATAATGATTCAAATTTCTATTAAATACAAATATAGCAAGTCGAATTAAATAATTATATTTCTGTACAAAAATAAGATTTTCTAAAATAAATAAAAATTCAGGTCATTACACTCTTCCCCCTTAAGAAAATTCGTTCTTAAATTTTCAAACCATGGCAGGTACTACACGCTCAAGCCAAACTTCTTCCTTATGCTTTCACTGCGCACTCTGACACACTACTGAAAACCACAAACTAAACCTCAAAGCATTTCTCATCCAGAGGAGTATAATCTATTTCAAGTATATTTAAAACTATTTAATTTTCAAAATCATTCAGAAACTGTTTGTAAAAATCAAAACATTCCCTTTTCATTTTGGAACTCAAGGTACAATGTCCAAAGATGATAGACTAATATGCAACCTTAATGCAATGGGTGATGAAACTCATGATACATGACCAATGATATGTGACTCTATAATGCAAGACTCAATGCATATGTAAACAGACATACTGGACATAAGTACGAAGTTCCAAAACAATAAGCTTCCCAAAACTACTTTCAAAAACACACTTTAAAATCATTTATCATTTTTTTTAAAATCATTTACATCATCAAATCAAAACTGAAGTATTTAATTCTAAAGGCATTTAAAAATATCAAAATTTAATCATTTTAAATCCCTAATAGATCAAAGTCCTCGTGGATTTTCAAAAATCACAATTACATGCTCCGCCATCTTATAATCAAAAGTCTCATACACTCGCTATTAGCATGGTTTCGATATCTTCCCACTTTACAAAAGTACTTACTCTTCTTAACATTCTTGCTGCGCTCTATATGTACAAAAGAGTCTTCATTACTAAAGAATCGCCACTAGTATCATCTGTCCTCTTATTGCAAACCATAAGTCTGAAAATAGTCGTCGAATCCATTGTGCCAATGAAAGCATACAATACATACATATAAACATAAGTAACAATACTAACACATCACAACATAAGGATAATGTTGAATTAGAGGCAAAAGAGAAATTCAACGAGACGAATGGGAATCATATACTCCGCATGTTACAAGAATTTAGACCAACTAGGACTTTCACAACTCTAAACATACTAGAGGTCGTATGACCTTTGCTCTGATACCAACTTTGTCACGACTCAAACTTGAAGACACGTGACCGGCACTAGGGAACGGGAAAGCATAAGACTTTCAGAACCCGTAGTAAGCCTGATAACTCACTAAACGACAAAACAATCAATATGACAGTTGTAACTGTCATAAAACAAGGGCTGAAAGCCCACCTATTAAGCAGAACTTGCTAAACATCACATCATATCAATGCCACTCAAGGCAATTATCACAACCTCATCAAATCATCACCGGGTTCATACTTAACAGAAAAATCACAACATCCATAATGAGGATGCTTAGCTATGCTCCAAAACTCAACAACTTAAACAATTGAACTAATAATACAAAATCTCATAAAATGAAAATAACAATGCGGAGTTCTAATGTTTTATGATACAGAACAATAGAAAATTAATTACATATCTGAATAATAAAATACGATCCACTGTCGAATGATGATGGCAGGAATACTGGACTAAAATTTACTTCTCAAGCTCATCCTACAACCTGGAAAAAATATTAAATAAGAATGAGCGTTTGACTCAATGAGCTATATAGTTATCAATATAACATGTCATCCAAATGTCAAAAATGCTAATGCATGATGCCAACCAGACAAACAATCACACAATCAACCAATGATAGGAATTAGTCAATAGGAACCACACTAAACCTCAATATGGGGAGCCGATTTCCCTATCCTGGCTCTCTAATTCCAAGTACTGTCTCTTATAATCCAATACATAGAGTCGCAGCCGTCCCTAGCCTAAGTCATGCAGCGCTGACTCGACTGGCAGCAGCGCTGAGTGATGAGCAAGCCCGCAACCATCATACACTAGTCATAGCTTATCAAACCATAATCATCATAATCACAATCATGTGTGATCCTATGTCATCCTAACCCCATCCGAACAAACACAAGTAATATGCAACATAAACATAACAAAACTTCACATACATATGCTTAGATGTACAATTCTTTATATAATGCATAATTATATATAAATATAATATTCAAACAATCGATGCATGTATGCAAGTAAAACATTAATTAAATAAGAGGAATGAACTATTATATTAAGCTATATAACTCACAAACTTGACGAAATTCAACTAACTCTCCTCGAAGTGCGACATCTCGCAGCTGAAATATGCCTGAAACGTCAATACTGTATAATAGGAAGATTATCAGAATAAGAACAACCCAAATAACTCTTAAGATTTCACCGAAATTTCAGCAGAGTCTCCTCTAAAATTATGACTTAACCCCATTGAAACAGAAGAAACACACACTTTTAAATTTGTCATCAAGGCTCACATTAATCAATCATAGCTCAACGACCCCTCCTGAGTCTCCAACTCAACAATCATCAACATAATCTCAATTCATCAATTAGCTCAATTTATTAACTCAAGCATACACAAAGAAAATTATTATTAATATACTTATAACACCTTTAAAAACTAATTTACTTAAAAACTAATTTTATTTAAAAAGATAACTGACAGTTAAAACTATTAAAATAATTATATACACATAATTACAAACCTTTTAATATCAATTTATTTTCCTTAAAATCATTTACATGAATTTAACAACTTGAATATCATATTCACAACTTTTCAAAATAATATAAAACTTATATAATTAAATTTAACTTGTTAATAATTAATTATAAAAAAAAATTAATAATTCATTTCTATATCCAAAGTAAAATAATATATATATATATATATGACAAATTCATAGAAATCCATAAAAATTGCGAATTCTACTATTAATTTAAAGAATATAAATTTAATTCATAGTATTTATATAATTTTTTTAATTAATCTCACTTATTAACAATTAACTATATAATTAAGAGAAAATTATGGATAATACCAATTTAACTCAAATAAATTCATATATTCTCATAATAAATTCTAATTATTAATTTAAACACGAATACATATATTTACAAGCAATGCACTCATTTTTCAGACATTTAAAACACCAAAATAAATAAATAAAAATAGCGTTCTAAACTTACCAGAGTCGAAATCTCACAAACTTACTTCAGAATCGCGATGTACGCATGAAATGGAGCCCACCGAAATTTCTAGATCACCGGCGGTGCGTGGGGTTCACTCGCCAGTGACTGGCCGGCGACGCGCCGCTGCCGACGGTGGAGGATGGAGGCGCTGCTCATACCATATTGTAGATCATGAGTCACTGATTCCAGAACTGCCGGCGGTGCAACTTCACTTTCCTCGGATTCGCCGGAAAATGCCTTGAAAGTTGCAAAGGCCAAAAACTTCTCTATTCGATTCTGGCGGCTACCGGCATCCCCACCGGTCGAGGTAGGTACCAAAATGATCCTAGAATCATGAGCTTCAAAATGGTATCAAGTTTGCTGGGAATAGTGACTGGAATCGACCGAAATCTCACCTGAAAGTTTCTGCCAGTGAGACGTGTTGGTGGAGCTTCATCTGATGCGTTCTCGCTTCTCCGATGACGGTTTGAGACGGGATCAGTGCTGGTGAGGTCGCTGGAGGATGGGCAACAACATGGTGGTGGCGGTGACGGAGTGCGGTGGTCGGAGATGGGTGGATCGGCACCACTGATCCTCACTCTCTCTCTCTCTCTCCTCCCCTCTCGTTTTGTTCTTGCCTTGATTTGATTGGTCCCAACTTGAAATGGACCAATAAGATGAAACATGTATAATTTTTTTTTTAATAATAATAATAACAATTTTAAACTTAAATAACCAAAAATTAAAATCAATATTTTCTTAAATTTTGAAAAATAATCCTTTAATAAATAATTATAATAAATCAAAACATAATTTATTAATTTCATAAAGATATTTTATTTCACGAAATTTCGATATACAAAATTTTTCATTCCTTAAATATAAATATAATAAAAATATAATTAAATAATATATTTTAAAAATAATGATAATGATTTAAATTTCTATTAAATACAAATATAGCAAGTCAAATTAAATAATTATATTTCTGTATGAAAATAAGATTTTCTAAAATAAATAAAAATTCAGATCATTACATAAAACGAGTCAAGTTTGAATATGATTTTAAACTCGATTCAAAATTCGAGTTCGAAAAAAAAAATATTGAGCCGAGTCTAAATATGCTAAAGCTCGGCTCAATTACAGCTCTATAGTTATCCAAGATCCATCCATCTAAAAATCCCACATTTTTGATACATCTTTATCTTGTGGAGCATAATTCATATAAACATTAGGATGATAATTTTGATTCGTTGGACAGGTTTATAAACAAGATGGAACGGATCCAAGATAAGATATTAGGTAGTCAAAATTTAAACAGGAGAAAAAAATTATATAATATATCTAATTAAACAATATATCAATTCTCATTTTAATAATAAGCATAAAATTAGTTAACTAAATTCAGTATAAACAATCTACTAAAAAAAATCATTATAAGCAATTAATGTATAAATTTTTTTATAAAAATTAATAATTTAGTGTAAAAATTAGTGAATTAAATTACATTTTTATAATAATTTTTAACAATTATGTTTATAATTATATGATAATATATAATAATCTAAATTGATTATAGAAATTATTTGACAATATTTTTGTAAAGTCTTGTAATCATCTATAATTATAATATTTAGTATAAAAATAAAAATAAATTATACTAAATTTCTTATAATAATAAATTGTAATTGTAATTGTAAAATTTAGTGTTTTTAATTGCAATTAGTATGAAACTGTGATTTAATATAAATATAATTATTCAGTATAACAATTTTTATACGGTATGATTATAGCAATTTTATAATTAAAAAAATTGTTAAATTACAATTTTTATATTTCTTATATTTTATCAAAAAATTTCTATAAGATAATTATATATTATTATAGATTATAAATTAAGTAATTTCTTTTTTTAATTGAATTTTAAAATATTCTTTTTATTTGATTTTTTTTTGCCTTGAATATTCTTTTTATTTGATGATTTATTATTAATTTAATACAAATTTAATCGTAAATTTTTTGCGCATAAAAAAATTAGAGGGAGTCAAACATAATTTTAAATATATATATATATATATATATATATACTCTCTCTCTCTCCTTTTATGAGAACAAAGATCGTCTCTCTCTTTTGAACAAAAGATCGGTTTACTGGAACATCAGATTTTAGCACAGTTTTTTTTTTTTTTTTTTTTTTGTTTGTTTGTTTGCCAAAGGATTTTAGCATTGTCATTGCCATTATTTGGCTTGAATGAGACATTTGATAGGACAGTTGCCATTATCATTTAGTTGCAACCAATTAGAGGAAGTAGTGATGAAAGATTCAAAGTCAGGCACTCACCCAAAGAATTTGAGAAATACACGTCTAAATATACATATTTGGTTGGAGGAACCAGATTGGGAGAAAATACGGTATTTTTAAGGTTTTTTTTTTTTTTTTTTTACCGGATACCTTTTTTTAAGTTTACGTAACAATTTTAGCCTTTTATTTTTATTATTATTATTGTTTTTTTATATTGTGGAAATACATAATTTTACTTAATTGAGAGTCATTTTATATGTTTTTAATTATTTTTTTTTATGAAAGTACCATTTAATTAACGAAAATAAAATATCATTATCTATTTAATTAATTTTTCAGAATAAAAAAATTATTTTATTAATTAAATCAAATCTCATCAATGAAATAATATTTTTCTTAAAAAAAAAATTATTTTTGAGAGGGTCAGGCCCTTTCTATATTACGTAGGTTTGCCCCTAGGGAGGGGATGGGTGGATAATGGCAATATTGTCCCGTATCTAATCCAAATACTCGTTTATATATTTTAAGAAATAATTATTTAAGATAAAATTTGATTAAAAATATTTATTTTAAATAAAATATTATTTAAATAAAAAAATAATTATATTAACTTTAAAATCAACTGAATAAAACGAGTGAAAATTTTGATATAATTATATTTAAATATAATCACTATTATTGAAATGATAGATTAAAATTCATATATACTTTCACTCATTTAATTTATTTTTAAAAAATTATTTATATAACTTTTGTCTTAATTATTTGTTTTTTAACTAGTGATCCAATTTATATAGAGATGATTTTAAAAAAAATATCACATATTATATATAATATTTGGATATATACGTGGATCATTAATATTTTAAAAATCAATAATTAAAATTTATACCCATAACATTATAATTTTGTAAATAATTATAATATATTTTAATAAAGGCTTAATTACCTAAAAAAATCCTAAACTATATAGCTTTTAATAATGTTATTCCATGCTTTCAGATTTTTCACGCAAATGCCTATATTTTACTTTTTTTTAATAATTTTATCTCATTTTTTAAAATTTTTCATACAAATGTCTATCGGTGTGTTTAAGTAAATCTCAAAATTTTATCTTTTACCTTTGTCT
This sequence comes from Vernicia montana, assembly GCA_949750685.1. Lineage (NCBI taxonomy): Eukaryota > Viridiplantae > Streptophyta > Magnoliopsida > Malpighiales > Euphorbiaceae > Vernicia > Vernicia montana. The sequence goes on along the minus strand of CATKHJ010685150.1, from coordinate 4,405 downwards.
AAAACCCTAATTTATTATACTTATTTCAAATTTTTGTATTTTTTCTTTGATAGAAAAATAAAATTAAGTCATAATGTTTCGAAAATCTAATTAATAGAATTTTAGTTTCATTGTTTCGATGTTCAGAGCTGTGTGCAGACATGGTAATATTTTACTAACTTATTTTATTTTTTTCGTTTTATATAAAAAAAAATTCAACGTCAGTAACAATCATCACATTTTTACATTTATATGAAAATTTTAAAAAAATGAGATAAAATTATTAAAAATTATATAGTTTAGAATTTTTTTAAGCAATTAAATTCACTTTAAAAATTAAAAATTAAAATTAAATTCTCTTATTAATTATATCAACAGTTGGGATTATAATTATGTTTCTCTCTACAACCACTAGTAAGTTGTTAGGTAGCTTATAAATTTAACTATGAATTATTGATATAACGTAAAATAAACATAATAGAAAACAATTAATGATGTATTATATATTTTTTTGTTTCATAATAATTATTTATTTTTTTGGCAAAAAAAATAATTATTTATTTATTTTTTAATAATTATCATTTTAAGAGTTCAAGAATATATTTATTATTATTTTTTTAATTTTATATTTTTTTATTTCTTCATTAAATCATTTATACTAATTATACTAATTGCTTTTATTTTTTCACATAATATAAAAAAAATATTTTAACATTTTCACTTTAAAATAATAATAATAATAATAATAGAAGCTAGTAGTAGGTACTATACTAATCCTCTAAAATTAGCAATTAATTAGCAACCTTTTTTTTTACGGTGCAAAAAGCGATGATTTTCTTTCTCTTATTTTTGGCACTACTGCCTGCCTCACACATCACACTGTATAACAACTTGTCATCCGCCTAATTAATTCAAATTTTAAAATAAAGCAAACCCACGTCACTCCTCTCACTCCCCTTCCCTTTCCTTTTCCTTCCTTCTCTTTTTCCTTACTCAGTTCACGTTTCCAAGAAAACAAACAACCCAACAACATTTCTTTTTTCTTTTCTCCGAGGACCAAGACCTCTAATTCATTTTCATCACCGGCAACTTGTTTTTCCAAGTCCCACTCACCTCCATTCTTCGTTGCTCTTCTGTTTCCACCGGGAGACTTACCGGTAAACAGTAAAACGAAGCTTGAAAACTACTTTTTTTTTTTTTTCAACACTGGAATGGTTTCTTATTTTCTTATTATTGATTTATTTTGTAAAAATTATTATTATTAGTGTGGTGTGTGTTTGTTAACTATGAATACGTTAAATAAGATATGCACGGCGTTGACGGTTGTTTTCGCCGTCTCATTGGCGGTGCTTGTGGCCGAAATTCTATACGTCCTCTGGCGCCGAAGAAGATTTCAGAATCGGAGCCTAGCCACCGGCGACGTGGAATTCAGCGGTGAATCGTTTTATTCAACACCATCAAAAGAACTACTCTACTTCTTCTGTTGGAAAAATCAGGCCTCTCGCATTGAACCTGATGCAGAAACAACAGGCGCCGCTGCAGTGGCTGCTCCGCCACTTCCGTCGCCGCCATCCACGGATGTGGATGTAGATGTGGATGCGGATGAGATACTGAAACGGCATACACTTTACGGACCGTCCAGAGTTTTGTTCACTATAAAAGAAGAGGAGAAAGAGGAAATGGAAACTGATTTATCTTCTACAGAAAACGAAGAGAAGAATAATAAGAAGAAGAAGAAAAAGAAAAGCGTTTCTTTAGAAGATCTTGCCGTTGCTTCTATGGCTACGGTGATTGATATAGATGAAACGACACCGTTTTCTACACCATGTGCTTCGCCTCCGTACTATACTCCGTCTCCCTCTCCTTCTCGTGATGGCAATCCGCCACAAACATCAACTGAGGATCAGAACGACGTCGTAGCTCTGGACAGCAACTACGATGACAGCATAGAGGTTCGCGCTTCATAGTGAATGATGTATACAGTCGAAAAAATGCTCGCCGCCGTTATTGATCGGCCGGAGTAATCATAATCATCGACGGTGATTGCCGTGTACGGTATTTCACCGTGACACTGTTTTTCCTTTCTTTTAATATGATTTGACAGGTCCCAGTAGCAAGTAAGTTCAGATGATGCCACGTTTAGTGTTAATCAACTAACTGGTGGGGCCAAGTAAGGTACGTGGCAAAATCAGGTGTAGCGATAATGGAGATGATTTAACATTTATTATTTATTATTTATTAATTTGGTGGTACAAAGTATGGGTGTAAGTTGTAACAGCAAAAGTACGGAGTAAATTCTGATGGCCGTTGAGGTGGGGGTAACGTAAATAAAATAGCAGACTAATAACTGTTTTAGGATTAGAATTTTGGTACGTTGGGATGAATATGATAAATTATTAATTATGTTGGATTATCTTTGCATAATATTTACTATTATTAAATATAAAATAAACTATTGAAATTTATTTTTACATCATAATTATTTATTTTAAGAAATTTTAATTTTTAAAAAAATTTCAACAGTTGATTTTATAATTAATGGTAAAAATTATGTTAATTTGATTTATCATATTCATCCTAACGTTAATCTAATTTTCTTAACAATTACTACTATAAATTAATTATTGAAATTTACTCTCTTTTTGAAAATGCAAGACTTGTGATTAGGAATTTATTGCTCCTTAATTACTTCAGTTACCAATGAGCACAGCAAATCCTCTATTATTTGTCTATCAAAATATGTAATTACTAATTAGCTCGTTATTGCATTGAGATTTTATCTTATTTGGATGAATATCATCTATAATTGTTACACAATTTTAATCAATAAAATTCAAATTCCACTATTGAGATTTATATTAGAATTATAATTATCTTTTTAAAATTTTAAATTCGATTCATGGAATGAAAAATTCAATAATTTATTTTATTTTTAAGGATGGTATTTGTGTTCAAGCCAATAAAATTTTGAAAATTTTATATTATGTGTATATATATTTTCATTTCATATATTCACTCAATATATAATTATCATTTATTATAATATTTGATGATTAATAGTTTTTTTTTTGATAAAAATACATTAATAAACATATATATTAAAATACATAATGTAGAAAAGATTTACTCAGAAATTGAATTTTGAGTTTTGACCCCATAGATCTAATATGTACTTACTATTCTCCTTTTGTCTTTTGATCAATTTTGAAGTCGAGTATTTAGCTACTGCCATTTAAGTTGAGTGGGGCTGTTGCCGTATAATTCATTAATTTTTTTAATTTAAATTAAGAAAAATTATTTTTAATGACAAGTTTAACTTCTGAGCTATTCTCTTTTTCGACCTGATTTTGTGAAAAAAAATATACTATGTAATTGAGAATAAGAAATTTATAAATATTAGAAATATTTTTTTTATTTGACCTTAAAAATCAGATTTTAGTTAATAAAATTAAAAAAAAAATTATTTATTTTTTTAGCCAACTCTTAAAACTTATATATATATATATATATATGAATTTTAAATGTTTATTTTTGAATCAAATCCGGAGGAAATATTATTGATAATACTCAACCAACAGGATAGCTCTTGCAAAATGAGCAACTTCCTGCTAAACAGTGGGGCTAATTTTAAATGTTTACTTTATTAGGTCATTGCATTTGATACAATCAAATATGAACTTTAGAAAATCTATTAGAATAGCTAAATTTTTAATAATTTTTTGAAGTATTGGAGTGAGGAATTTTTTAATACGTATTTACTCTTAAATGTAATTTTATTTTTACCTTTATCTAAAGTACCAAATAATGTTTTTTTTTTTTTTTATGGATAAGGTACCAATTAGGTTTTTTTTTTTTTTTTTTTTTTTTTTGTGGCAAAGGTACCAAATAGTTAAATTAGTATATTTAAAACAATTTTAGGTGAAAAATCATAAATTGGCATCCAAATTATTTCTTAAATTAGCAAAGAATTAAAAACAGAAATAATAGAAGCCTGTTTTAGGCTTTCGCCTGCATGAAACTTTAAATTGGGCCTCTGGCTATGACAAATAAATTATAGGGAATTTTACATAGATGAATTTACGTTATATATCTTATTTTTTATATTTTTAATATTTATAGCCTTTCAATTTTATTTTATTTTTTATATTTAGATTTTTTTAATTATTTTTTTAACCTTTTTTTGTTTTTATTTTTATTTTTAACTTCTTAGATTTATTTTGTAATAGATCATCAATTTAATAGAATTTGTAATGGTTTTGAGTTAATTAAATAAATATTTTATGATTTTCCTTTTAGAAAATTATTTAATTTTAATGTTTATTATTATTTTTTTAATTTTTTTAAAAAATAAAATTAAATGTTAAATAGTATTAGATACTAATTATTTGCTAAAAGTATACTGTTTTTTGTTTAATGTATACTGTTT
>CATKHJ010685023.1:0-11219 GCA_949750685.1 Vernicia montana | reverse complement strand
TTTATTATTATTTTACCTATAAATATTTATAAATTAATTTTTAACTAACAACAATATCAATTTTTTAATTTCATATTATACAATTTTATTTCTAATTTCATATTATACAATTTAATTTTATATTTTTTAACAAATTTCATAATTATAATTATATATATATATATATATATATATAGTTAAATTCCTAAAAAAATTCTAAGCTAAAAAATAAAAAAAAATTGAAACAAAAATAAAATAAAAACACAAATATTAATATACAAAAAAATTCAAAAAATAGAATAAATCTAAATATATTCAAAAAAAAATTATTTCTAATTTCATATTAATATACAAAAAAATTCAATAAAACAGAATAAATTTAAATATATTCAAAAAAAAATTTATTTATAATTTCATATTAATAGAATTCAAACAAAAAAAAATACAAAAAAAAAAAATTAACAACAGAAAAAAAAAATTAAACAACTAACCTAACAAAATACAAAAATCAACAAAAAAAAAAATTACTTGACTGTTGAACCAGAGAAACAAACGAAGATGGCAAGCAGCGAGCGGCGAGAATGGCAGCAGAGAGAGAGAGAGAGAGAGAGAAGAAGAACAGTGGAGGAAGAAAAAGAAGAAGAAGAGTTCTGATTTTAGTTTAAGTTTTCAAATTAGCGACGGATTAGTGAGAAAATAGCGATGACTTAATAAATTTTAATGAAACGGTGCGTTTCGCTTTTAACTTGTCAAAAATAGCGACGGATTAATCCGTCGCTAAATTTTCAAAATCTGTCGCTAAAAAATGGCGCAATTATATTGTGTCAATATTAGCGACGAATTAATCCGTCGCTAATTTTCGTCGTGATTCCGTCGCAAATTCTTCGCAATTTAATTTATAATTTCAATCCATTTTCAGTCGCTATTCCATCGCAAATTGAATTAACTTATATTTCATCAAATGGGTTTCACAAGCATCATCGATTAATTCCCAAAGACTGTGTGGTTTGATCTAAATTTTCTATTATTATTGTATCATATTCACCTTGCTTTTTCATGATCCGGTTCATAAAAGACTGATAAGAGTATAATCACTCAATTCATTTTTGTTATTAACTGGATTTACTAAATTTTGAAAAGAAAATTAAAATAGTTTTTTTATTTATTAATTTGGCTTAATTAAAATATATATAATGGTTAATTTAAACACAAGTCCATAATTAAGTAGTCAAATTTGACGCTTATTTCCGTTTAGGAAATAAAAAACTTTTTTTTTTAACAATATAAGATGCTTTCCTTTTATTTGTTATTTTCTTCCTTTTCGAGTTTGGGTGTATTAATTATGGATAGCTGGCAAAAGGATCTGCTTTGCTTGCTTCTTATTTTCAAGCATTAATGAATAAAATGCCAATTTCATTTATTGTAGGTGGTTAACATTAGTATTTTTTTTTTTTTTTTTTTTTTTTATGTATCATATATTTCATCTAAAACAAAATATATGTATTATAGTATGAATTTAGGGTGGTGATTCTCACAGCAATAATTAATAGGGCAAAAGCAACAAACATTTTAAAATTTTAAGTTAATAAATTTGTCCTTTCAATTAATTGAGTTAAAATTTTTATTTCTTTCCATAAATATTTATTTTTCATTTTTTTAAGTATTAAATAGACAAAATTATTTTTATTTTCTTTTATTATATTTACTTTCTTAAAATATTTTTTTTAATATTTTATTATCCAACTTATTTGATCTTTTATAACCAAGTTATTACTTATTAAGATGATTTATGAGATGAATCATCATTTATTTAAATTCATTTGATGAGATTGAAAATTTTTAATTTTTTTTTAAAATAATATAGTAATTAATATATCGAATATTATAATGATAGGAACTAATCTAAAAAATACATATTATATCAGTTTATGTATAAAATTTCATTGGTTTTTTAGATATTATTTAATTGAATAAGAAATAGTATATGATATAAATTTATACTACCTTAAATTCAAATTGATATTATTTATATGAAAAAGGCTGTATGACAATAGTTTTAGATAATAATTCAATTTTTCATAAGTTTGATACATTAATTTTTTTTTTTTTTTGAAGCCCCTATTTAATAATAAAAGAATTGTTGACAGTATATGAGTGAAAAAAAAAATTAAAAGCTGATTTTTTTTTTTTTTTAATTGTGTGTTTGCTAAAATTGATTAAATAAGGTAAAATGGATTTATGAAAAGAAAGAAAGGAAAATTTTAAATCAATTAATTGAAAGGGTAAATTTGTCAACTTAAAATTTTAAAATTTCTTTTGCTCTGGCATTATTAATTATTGCTCTGGCAATAATGTCACCCTAAATTTATTTTTTCACTAATTAAAGATCAGCTATTCGTATTAAAATGAAATAATTTTAAAAAAATGTCAAAAAATTAGTATATTCTTAGAGCATATCCAATTAGCTCTTTATGTGCCCCATACTCTCTATAATAAAAAGTAAATACAAAAAAATAAGAGTTTAATGGATTTTTTATTATTTAAATTTAAAATAAAGAGTGAATTTAACACTTTTAATTTTATGTGTGAAAAATAAGCTCATAAATGCAAGTGAAAGAAAATAAAAATAATAAAAAATTCAAATATCTCTATCACACTCTCGCTCTCTTTTACCCTTTAACAATGGATATGAGATTGGAAAATATTAATATTGAAGTCTATTAGATAAAAAGAAGTTAAAATCATAATCTTTTGTTTTTGCACTCATAATTATATAATTATAGTTGAGTACAGTTCAATTTAAATTGATATTAAATTAAAAATTAATATTATATTAAATTAAAAATTTAAAAAATTTTATATATAAATTAATAAATTAATATTATATATATGTAATTGATATTATATTAAAATTTAGTTCAGTATGATAATTTTAAATGTGTACCAAAATAAACTATTAGTACAATTAACAAATCACAATGACCCTCAAGCATTGGTCTATCTTATCGGAAAGACCAATCATCCATATAAATGCTCATTGTAATTAATCCTAATTCAACGTTGGTATTAATGGACACCAAGGGCGGAGTCACAATCAATGTTGGTAAAATGGAATCGAAAATTAAATTAATTTTTCTATTGATTTGTGGTCTGATTGATTGGTTTGATTTAATTTCTGTCATTATCTTTTTTTAATTTTTTTAATTTTATTAAGTTTAAAATAGCGTTGTTTTATAAATTTTGGTTTGACCAGTTCACCGGTTTTTTCTAGTTCGGATTAATTTTTTTCGGTTCAATAGTTTTTTATTTTTTGTTATTTAAAAATCATATCAGTGATCGATTCTCGATTTAACTAGTCAGTTCGATCCGATTTTAACAACACTGGTCAGAACTCCAAAAGAGAAGGGAAAAAAAAAAGTTTTAACATTGAGGGATTAAAATGAAAATTTTGAAAGTTTGTGATATAAAAATAAAAATAAATCTAAAATTATAGAATCAAATTAAAAAATATCTAAAGATATATACGTAAAATTTTAAAGATTGAGTGGATAAAATTAAAAAATATATAAAATATATAATTAAAAATTTAAAAAATTTAGAAGTTTGAAGGCTAAGGTTACCTTTCCCAGTGCCTCCGCCCCAGGACACGACAAACGATAATTTTTTTGCAATCTAATTCTTTTGTTTTGTTTTTTTATCCATAAATACCATATACCATATCATCCAAAATAATTATCACTATACAATATAAGTACTTTTTTTTTTCTTATTTAACCGAAAGATAATATTATTTGGCCAAAAAAAAAAAAAAAAACCGAAAGATAATATTATAAATTACTTTTTTATCATATAAAATTAATTTTTAATGAAAATTAATTCTTTTTTTTAATATAATTTTTACTGAATTATATAAAACTTGTATTATTAGTAAAAACTTTCACATGTGTGTTTATACATATTATATATCATCCCTATATTTAGAAGTAATATTAATGAGAAAAAAAAAAAAAAAAAAAGGGAGGATTGATAGATGGTGGAAAGAAAAAATAATTTTTTACTTTTTGTTTAAGAGAAGTTGAAAAATATAAGGAAAGAAAATGTAAAGAGTGAAATTTTATTATATAAAATTATAATTATATCTATTATTTTATTTTTAAAAAGATAACAATATGAATAATTTTATAATTTCACCAACTTCCCATTTATTTTCACTCCAATTTTAAAAAAAAAATTTGTAATGAATCTCATATATTATTTTTTCACTCACTTTTCAATTTTTTTTTTCTCTCTATTTTCACTTATTTTCTGAACAATAAAAAACTTAAAATATTTTTAATTTTCCCCTCCTTTTTCACTCTCATCCAAACAAAACAAAGTGTATGATTTGATATGACTATGTGACAATCATATACCATTTGATTAACTTTCTTATTCTTTTTGAAGATGTGGTTTTTTTTTTTATTTTTTTTGCACCGAAAATAAGAATTCACTTATAAAAAATAAAAAAATTCCACCACGGCATATCATTTTTTTTTTTAAAATAAGAATTCACTTGTTCAAAAAAAAAAAAAAGATTTGCCGTGGTGGAATTCTTCTCTTTCCTAGCTAGTTATCTTTGGCTTGATTCTAATTCCAATTTCTAATTTTCTATTCAGAACTTTTCTTTGTAGTAGCTGCAGAGGAGGGGCTAATAAAGTAATAGTTAGTGCAGATTAATTAATGGAGGGAGGAGAAATCGAAGAAAAGCTTTTGATAAGAACAGGGAATAATAAGGAAGAAGAAGAAGAAGTTGGGTTTAAAGAAAAGCTATGGACAGAAACAAAGAAGCTGTGGATTGTTGCTGGTCCGGCTATTTTCACTAGATTTTCTACCTTTGGAATTACTGTTATCAGTCAAGCTTTTATTGGCCACATTGGTTCTACTGAATTGGCTGCTTTTGCTCTTGTTTTCACTGTTCTTCTCAGATTTGCTAATGGAGTCCTGGTATGTTCTCTTCTTTCCTTTCTTCTTCTTCTTCTTTTTTTTTTTTTTTCAATTAATCCGACTATCATGAAACTACTCAACAAAATATAATTTTATTATTCATTAAAACATTCTTACATTTGATAAAAAACAAAAGAATTTAATACTTTGTAGGATGAAGAATTAGAAAATTATTTTATAGAGAAAACATAAATGATATATTATTAATGGATGAGAAAAAATAAAAATATATCAGGTAAAACTTCTTGGATGTATTTGAAGCCTTTAAGGCTGGTAAAACTTCTGTATGCAGACTTAGCTGCAAACTCCTCTTAGCAATGAAAGTATATCTTTCAGTGCAAAAAAAAAAAAAAAAAAAAAAAGAAAAAAAAAAAGATATATCAGGTCATAGTACTAAACTCTACTAATACTGAGATTGTCCTTGAGGGGACACGTGAGCGGCTTAACACCATAGCCTAGAACCAAATGGTTCTGGTATTGATTCTCGTAGTTGGGTTGGAAATTTGATAAATTGTTTTTTTTTTTTTTTTTTTTTTTTGCCAAACAATTGATAAATTGTTGGTTTATTGTAAAAATTGACTTTGCCAAATGTCTTTGCATATTGTCCACATATTTACAATAGTAAATATATGGACAATATAAAATTGAAAGAGATTCTATCTAATGACAAAAAAAAATATATATATATATATATATATATATATATATATATATATATTAATATTGAGATTTCATATTATAATAACTATAATTTTGAAACATGAACAATCGCTTTTTAATTATTAATTTTTAATTTTGAAAAATTATAAAATAGGAAATATAATAATGGTAGCAACTCACAATTAGGGTTTTATTTATTTATTTATTTATTTATAGAATAGCATCTCACACATAGCATCTCACAATTAGTTGGGTACATGAAAGATGGTGAGAATAATTTTTCTAAAGATGGTGTGATTGGAACTATAGTTTGAGTATTTACTCAAATATTTCATGAAAGGCATTTTTTATCTTATTCACCCACTGTATTATACAAAAAATAGTAACTACACTAAACACTTTTTTTATTAAGAAATTAATCAATAATACCAATGAACCTTTAATTTAGTGCTATTACAATTTGAGTTCAAGTCATAATAAAAAATAAATTTACCAAAAAAAAAAAAAATAGTAATCAATATTCTAAAATATTAAACTTATTTAACAGGGTTGAAAAAAGTTTATATTTGTAACTAATGTATTAAATCTGCAGCTGGGCATGGCTAGTGCATTGGAAACTCTATGCGGGCAATCATATGGAGCAAAACAATATCACATGCTAGGAATATATCTACAAAGATCATGGATTGTATTAGTAATGTGTGCAATCTTGCTACTTCCATTGTTCTTCTTGACAGCTCCAATATTGAGGGTATTAGGCCAAGATCCAAATATTGCACAAGTGGCAGGATATATTTCTCTTTGGTTAATTCCAGTAATGTTCTCCTTCATTGTATCATTTACTTGCCAAATGTTCTTGCAAGCACAGAGCAAGAACTTGATTATTGCTTACTTAGCAGCCTTTTCACTATCAATCCACATCCTTCTTTCTTGGTTGTTAACTGTTAAATACAAGTTTGGAATACCAGGAGCAATGGCTTCCACAATTTTGGCTTATTGGATCCCAAATTTGGGTCAGCTTATGTTTGTTACTTGTGGTGGTTGTCGTGAAACTTGGAAAGGGTTCTCCGTTTTAGCTTTCAAGGATCTTTGCCCTGTTATCAAGCTTTCTTTGTCTTCTGGTGCTATGCTTTGGTAGGTCTTTACTTAATTATATATGGTGTAAAATTAATTAATTCAGTCATTTAAATTGTTAATTATGGTCTAAAATTTATATAGTTAAATTAATTATCTTGTTCTTTTCAGTCTTGAGCTCTGGTACAATACGGTTCTGATTCTTTTAACTGGACATATGGAAAATGCTGAGGTCTCCATTGATGCTCTTTCTATCTGGTAATTATATATAATTCTTTGGTTATGATTAAAGATTAAAGTTTCCTTAATTTCCCTAATCTTTACATCTTTATAGTGGGCAAATTCTTTAATCTTGAGGGTATATAAAGCCTTGGCGCAACATTAAGGTTACTCTGTTGTGAAAAAAAAAAAAAAAAAAAAAAAAAACATTTTAAATACAGTTAGAAAAAGTAATTTGAGAATCTGTTTGGTATTGAAGTTCAAATGACTTTTCTGATACATTTTTAGATGTTATTGAGAAATACAATTTTGGGGTGTAGTTAGTTATTTTTGAAGTTTTCATTATTAAAACACGTGAAATTTATCTTAAAAATAAATTGTAATAAGTTTTAACAAATTGCTTTTTTCAATAGTTTTTCAAATGATAATGTCAAACATACCCTTAATTATTTTCAAACTTTAATAATCATAACTCGGTCAGATTTACATTTAAAACAAATTTTAATGAAATATAATTAATCAGCATTTTCAATCCTCCTTTGTGAACCGTTTTACAAGTTCGTTCTTGTTCTTTTGTAGCCTCAACATCAATGGATGGGAAATGATGCTATCGCTTGGTTTCTTGGCTGCTGCAAGGTGGTAATTAATTAGTGAAATTTCCATTCTTTTGTAATAAATAAATTTAAATATGTAAAAGTCCTGAAATTATGTTTGTTTTGATTGGAATAATAGTGTTCGTGTGTCGAATGAGCTAGGGAGAGGAAGCTCAAAAGCAGCAAAGTTTTCAATAGTGGTGACAGTTTTAACATCATTCACCATTGGCTTTGTTCTGTTTCTCTTATTCCTATTTCTAAGAGGAAAGCTAGCTTACATTTTCACTGAAAATCCTAAAGTAGCTGATGCAGTTGCTGACCTTTCACCACTCTTGGCTTTCTCCATTCTTATGAACAGTATACAACCAGTTCTCTCTGGTAACTAAGTTTCTCATTCTTTATTTGCATCTTCTTGGAATTCAAAAAGATTACCATGAGATATGGATATGTCCATATCAATATGGACAAGTTGATACTTCTATTATTATAAAAATTAATATATTACATACGTGTCATGTGTCATGTCAAAAAAATATTTTTACATGACACAATACAAGTAACATTATTATTATTATTATTATTATTACTTTTGCAGGAGTTGCTGTTGGAGCTGGATGGCAGAGTATAGTAGCTTATGTTAACATTGCCTGCTACTACCTTATTGGGATTCCAGTTGGAGTTGTGCTTGGTTATGTTCTCAATATGCAAGTCAAAGTGAGTTTCTTTTTTTTTTTTTTTTTCACATTTCTTTCTTTGAACATGCTGGCTTTGGATGATCTTTTGTATATGTACATTAACATTTGTGTTTAGTTGTCTAGATGATGAAGTGCATTGTGTTTGTGATTTTAGTTTTCGAGTTCCATATTAATTAGGCGTGTGTCCTTAAAGTGAATATAGAGTTGTGTTTTATTAAAATTATCATCATTTATGTTTTTTTTATCATTGATTTATTTTTTTTGTATACTAAAAAATTTTGTTTTGCAGGGTGTTTGGATTGGGATGTTATTTGGAACACTTATTCAAACAATTGTTCTCATAATAATCACCTGGAAAACTGACTGGGAAAAACAGGTACTATTTAGGTGTCTAATTTTTTTTTTTTTTTTCTTTTTTCTCTCTTTTTTTTTTAAAAAAAAAATATTTATTTTACTAATAAAACATTAGTATGTAGTTGTGCATTAATCAATTTTTTTTGCAGGTATCTCTAGCTCGTAATCGAATTAGCAAGTGGTATGTTAAAGATTCTAAACAGAACACACAAGATGAGTAACTTTGAAACTTATTTATTTATTGTAATTTTTAACTTATTTTTGGGCAGAAGATAAACTTCTACTAGCCTTATTTAAACTAGGTTAATTTAAATTATTATTGTTGTTGATTTCAAAAAAAAAATTATTATTGTTGTTGATTTCAAAAAAAAAATTATTATTGTTGTTGTTGCCATGGTTGGAAGTAACATGCCAATTAAATATTTGATTGATCTTGGCCTTTATATTCTGCTATAAAAAGTATGTAGGTACCATTTTTTACCCTTTTTTTTTTTATTATTTTTTATTTTTTTTAAATTTGATTCCCATGAAAATTTAAACTAGAAACCTTATAAATAAAATTTTAAAAATAATTTCAATATATACTATTAAATCCAAATTTCATTGGTTCATTAATTATCACTAAGACATTATAAAGCTAATACAAGTGATAAATATCAATTACCAAGAAGCCTAAATAAAAAATATATGTGAACCTCAACAATTCAAACCATGTATTTTTTTATTTTTTTTTTTTACTTTTTAACTTCCTTTGTACTTATTAATAATATAAAAAATTCTTTTACTATGAAAAAATTGCTTATATATGATAACTTGTAATTATGTATCAAATTAAAACATATAATTATTTATATTGATTTAGTTGATGGTTTAATAATTAAATATATATTTTATAATATAAGAGAAAAAAATTATAAAGCATCAAAAGAGGGGGAGGAGATAGAACAGAGATGTAAAGTGTCCTATTGATAGTTGGTTAATTTACTATAAAAAATTGTAATTTTTTTTTCCCAGAAAAAAAAAAAAAAAAAAAAAAAGGAAGTGAAGTTGCAACATGGCTAGCAGTATCAACACCTTGATCAATATTTTAAAAACAAGATTAACTTAAGGGGAGGATTTTGATTTGTGTATAGGTAAAATTGTTTTTTCCTTTTTGAATGAGATAAAATTGTTTTCTCATCACCTTCCTCATTTATTGCAAACTCTCTAGCATGAGTGTAAGAAAATTAGGATGGAGTTGGAACAGTATCATCCAGCTAAGTATAATTACTCTCACTGTCTGTAAATAATAATTCACATTTATTTGATAAAAAAAATTACTAAAATTTATTTTTTTTTCTAATTTATTCTTAGTATAATTACTAATAATATTAATTATTTTAGAACAATATTAAATGATATACTTGGAAACCCAGTAATACAAATTAATTAAAATAGAATAATGAAATTATATTTTTTGGACAGCTCAAAATGAAAATGTTGACTATTATTAATGATTTTTTTAAAACCTTTTTTAGTATGGTACCAAATTTGTTTTCATGGTTGTACGTTTTTTCCATGTTAATGCATGAATAATAAATATAATTACTCCTACCACCGAGGGTTTTTTTTTTTTTTCAAAGAAAGAAATAAGCTAGCCTTTATAAGACATGAAGTCCAAATAAATATAAATACAATTTAAATACAGTGGGAAAACCCAACAAATAATAATTAATAGGGACCTCAAATCCAATAACAAACTACCCTCAATTGAGTTTTTGAACTTAGACTTTAAGCCCACAACAAAAACAGTTCAAAGGCTGATCAAACAGATGAATTTACACAAATGTTCTTTAGCATTCTCTATACTGGAACCTTCCGCTAGCGCACCTTTCTCCGCCACAAAAGGCTAGAATCTAGTTGGAAGCAGCCCTGAAAGAAGGACATCTATGATTGAGCAAATCCCAAAAAAAAATGTACCCAAGTACTTCAAGAAATGCCCTCCACTGCCACAAAAACCACAAGACAATGATACCATGGTAGAAATCGATCTCCTTTCGATGAAAGGACCAAAGCCGAAGCCTTAAGGGAGCCGGTCTTCTGCCAAGGGCTTCAAAACTAAGCCACACAAACAGATCGAACTAGTAAAATGCCATTGAGTATTTAAAGCCTTCGTTAGCCACTCTTTCCTCACCCACTGCCATGAAGAGCAAACTTCACTAAAATAAGATGAGATTAGCGAGTAGTAGGAATGGTAATGGGGCAGGGCGGGGGCGAGGGTATCATCCCCCATCCCCATCCCCACCTTAGCGGGGAATTCTCATCCCCATCCCCGCCTTATAAACGGGGACAATTTAGTCTTCATCCCCGTCTCCGCAGGAATCCCCATCCCCGTGGGGATCCCCGTTCCCCACTTGAATTTTTTTTTTTATCTTATCTTAATTCAATTTGTGATACTTTTAGATAGTAGAATTTAATGTATAAAAATTTAAAAATTAGATTTTATTTATATTTAAATTCACAATATATATATAATTGGAGATATTTTGATTATCAGTATTACTTATATATTTTATTAATTTTTTTATACATTACTTATATATATTTACTTATTAATATATATATAATATTACTAATTTTTTTTATATATTTATAAAATTCATAAATAATGGTTGAAAAATAA
>CATKHJ010684992.1:0-12702 GCA_949750685.1 Vernicia montana | reverse complement strand
GGAGCTACTGTAAAATGGTTACTAAATCTTGACCAAAACCACAAGAAAAGTTGGGATGACATTTGCAATGCATTTGCCAAACAATACCATTACAACATCGAGGTGGATGTCACCCGTCGAGATCTAGAAACAACCAAGCAGAGATCAGGAGAGTTCTTCACCGTGTTCCTTACAAAGTGGAGGTCTAAAGCAGCCCAGATGGTGAACCGCCCGTCGAAAGAAGAACAGATCGACATTATCGTCAAAAACCTCCTCCATCAGTACCAAGTCCATCTGCAGACCCAATACCTCCCAGACTTCAAAGCCCTTATCGCCACTGCCTCCAAGATTGAGGATTTGATTTAATCTGGGCAAGTCAAGGATGAGTCCTTGAACTCGAGGTACCGTCGAAACACTAACTACACTTCCAACACCACTCAGTCGACTAATCAAAAAGGGGGAGAGGTAAATATTGTCTCCTATCATCAATCGATGAGATTGGAATCAAGAAGAACTTTCTCTGAGCTAGGCATGCCCCTAAGCACTGTTTTCAAAAAAGCATTGGGATCCCATCTTGTTAAACTCTTAGAGCCAAGAGCACCACCAAACCCTTTGCCCAGGAACTATAATGCTAACGAGCACTGTGACTACCATCAAGGGTCGGGGCATAAAACTGACGACTGCAAGGCTCTAAGGCATAGGATTCAAGATCTGGTTGATAGTGGAGACATTATCACTCCTAAACCCAAGCTTAACATTGCCATTAATCCTCTCCCCAAGCATCAAGGAAATGTCAATTTCATCACCTCTGATAAACAGGAATCTGACCCTGTCTCTATGATCCATCCCACTCCGGATTACTGTTGTGTCATGGACCTGAATGATTTCATGGAGGAAATCGACACAATTACCCATAGCGGAAGAATCCTTCCACCACCAACTCATCCCACTGCATAAAAAAAAACTACCCCAGTCAGCCACACAGTTCCTCCTCCAGTGGAAAAGTTGAAACCCCACCAAGAGCCTGAAGAAGATTCTGTCCTGAAACAATTAAAGAAGACCCAAGCAAACATCTCCATCTAGAGCCTCATCCAGTCCTCAAACCCTCATCGCCAAGCTCTTTTCAAGGCTTTGAACCAGTGCTAGGCTCCTATTGACATCACACTTGAAACGCTTGTGGCTTCTTTAACGAGTACTACTAAGACAATGTCTATATCTTTTAGTGACCAGGACATCCCACAAGGTGGAGAAAACCACAACCAAGCTCTTTACATCACTGTAATGACTCGGGGTAAAACTGTGCCTATGGTGTTAGTGGATAACGAGTCTTCTCTAAACGCATGCCCATTGAAAGTGGCCAGCTGCCTAGGATTAGAGGCGACGAATTTCACTCCGTCTGATCAAGTCGTGCGAGCTTATGATAACACCAAGAGGGAGGTCTTGGGTGTTGCTACCTTAAATGTGACCATTGGACCGGTCATTATGCCAATCTCTTTCTAAGTGATCGATGTCCCGGCCTGTTTCAATTTACTTTTGGGAAGGCCGTGGATCCATCAAGTCAAGGCAGTTCCTTCATCTCTTCACCAGAAATTGAAATTTCCCCATGGTGCAAATATCATTACGGTCAAGGCAGATGCACATGGGAAGAATGACCATCCAAGCTCCGTTCCTATTTTGGAAATCAACCCTGAGCCCTCCAGTGTTCCTCTATCAGGCTTCTCCTTTGACTTTATCTAGTTCATCCAAGAGGAAGGTAAAGAATTCGTTTCTTTTGACTTTGACCCGTATGGAAATGTGGTTGTGGCTAACATGATGAGAAAAATGGACTATTTTTCAGGTTTAGGTCTGGGAAAGAACCAGCAGGGGATTGCTCAGTTTTCAAAGTACCCTACTGCTACTGCTCCATTTGGTTTAGGCTACAAGCCCATATCAGAGGACATGATGGAACTTGAGGAGAGAGCCAAGCTGAGGGCTAACGCCAAGAGGCAAGGTGAGACCTATGATTGGCCCATGCACCCATACTTTAAAACCCTGAATGGGTATTTTATGAAAGAGGGTGAAGATTTTCCCTATTGTGCTTTTCTGGAGCCTTGGTATTGCCCTATTTTTGAAAAACTAATCCCTAATTTCAAAATTTTCTTTGATGTCAGGCTCAACCTAGAGGAATGCGAGCCAGTCTATTTTCTGGAGGAGGATTGGGAAACAAGCATAGAGCCCTCTCTCTTCGAATCCATCCATATGATCACCGAACACCAAGAATCTGATTCCACCAAGCTCATCCACCCATCTCCAGCTCCACCTAATAACTGGTATTTTGAGGAGAGCACCGGACCTGTCATGCCCCCATCCAAGTCCTCCGAGTCTGTAACTGAGTCCTCTGAGTCTGAATTTGAATCTTCTGAGTCTATCCAATCTGATGTCGAATTTGAGTCTATCGAGTCCAATTTTGTAACACACCCTATGGGCCTATCTTTTGCTGTAACCTATGATGATGGGGACTTTGTTAGAAATAAAAAGTTTGACTTTTCTGCTTACTTTTTCGACTCTCTATGCTCCACTTCATCTGATTCATCATTAAATGAGACATCTGGAAAAGAAAATAAAAAGGAAATAAAAAATGAAAAAGGCAAAGAATCTATCAATTATGGCATAGAGGAAAAACCCAAAATCACATACATTGCATCTGCATATCATGATACACAGGCATTGACTGAAAATGTTTGTTAGTTCTTGGACTATTTTTCATGGGAACCCAAGGATATGGTAAGGGTAGATCCAAGCATCGCGATTCATAAGATCCTGACCTATGAACACATGAATCCTGTTAAGCAAAAGCTGCGCAGAATGAAAGTAGAATGGTCTTTGAAGATCAAGGAAGAAGTGACCAAGCTGTTAGACAATCAGTTCATCAAACCGATCACTTACCCTTGATGGTTAGCCAACATAATGCCTGTCCCCAAGAGAGATGGAAAAGTCCACATATGTGTTGACTACAGGGATCTCAACAAGGCTTGCCCGAAAGATGACTTTCTCTTGCCTCACATTGACTTATTAGTTGACCGTATGGCAGGTGCATCAGTGATCTCGTTGACCGACCTCTATGCAGGCTACAATCAAGTCTAAGTATACCCTTCTGACAAGGAAAAGACATCTTTCATAATAGAATAGGGCACCTACTGTTATCGGGTTATGCCTTTTGGTCTGAAAAATACTGGGGCAACATATCAGAGGATGGCAACTACTATCTTCCATGACATGATGCACAAAGATGTCGAAGTATATGTAGATGACATAGTGGTAAAATCTAAGACCCCTGAAGAACATCTAAAAGCCTTGGAAAGATTTTTCCTAAGACTCAGACAGTACAATCTCAAGCTGAACCCGGCCAAATTTGTCTTCGGTGCCTCCTCATGTGTGTTCCTCGGACATTTAGTCAGCCAGCGGGGTATAGAAGTGGATCCTGCCAAGTCAAAGGCAATCATAGAAATGCCACCTCCTAAAACTGAGAAGGAGATCAGAGGTTTCCTAGGTCGCTTACAGTACATCAGTCGTTTCATTGCACAACTAGCAGATGTTTGCGGACCAGTCTTCAAGTTACTGAGAAAATGAGCCTCTAAGCAGTGGAATGAGGAATGCCAAAAAGCCTTTGACAGAATCAAGGAGTATCTGCTGAATACACTCATGCTGCAGCCTCCGAGACCAGGTCAGCCATTACTACTTTATTTATCAGTTACCCCAGAAGCTATAGGTGCAATGCTAACTCAAAATGCCTCAACTCTCACAAAGAAAATGCCATCTACTACCTAAGCAAGTGTATGTTGGCTCATGAGCTTCACTATAATCAGATTGAGCAACTATGTTTAGCTTTGGTATAGGTATGCCACAAACTCCAACATTACCTATGCTCATACACAACCCATGTGCTAGCTGACAAGAGCCCTTTGAAATTCTTTATGGAGAAGCCAGTTCTTGACAACAAAATGGAACGATGGATGGCAGTACTTGCGGCATTCGACCTAAAATATGTTCCGAGAAAAGCAGTAAAAGGAAGCATAATCACTGACCAACTGGCTGCAGCCCCTATAGATGGTGAGCTGTTTGAGCCTTAATTCCTAAATGAGGATATTTTGACCATAGACCCTGAAGTATGGAAGATATTCTTTAATGGTGCAGCTAACAACAAGGGCTATGGAGCCAGAATAGTTCTTATCACCCCAAAGGGAGATCACCTACCCATGGCAATCAAGCTAGTCTTCGAAGTGACCAACAATGAGGCTGAATATAAAGCATGCATAGCCGGTTTAGAGGTGGCTATCAATATGAGAATAGATTACCTCGAAGTTTACAGTGACTCAAATCTGATTGTTTCCCAAACCTTTGGCAAGTGGAAGAGAAGAGCGTTTGGTTCCTTACCATCAACGCCTGAATGATTTAGCAGAGAGTTTTTAGGAACTCTCCTTTCACTACCTGTCGAGGGATTAGAACCAGTTCGTCAATGCCCTGGCCACGTTAGCCTCAATGATAGATGTGAGTGACAATGAAATACACAGACCTATTGTCATTGAACTAAAGAGGCAGCCTGGGTATTACGCCATGTGTATGAAATCTTCAGTTAGCCGACACCAAACCTTGGTTCTTGGATATCCTCAATTACATTCAGAACGGCAAGTATCCAGAAAGAGCCTCCAAAGCAGATAGGAATACATTGAGGCAGCTAGATGCTAACTTTATACCCAATGGGGACATTTTATATAAGAGAGCCTGGGACAACATCCATCTAAGATGTGTGACTGAAGAAGAAGCCCAGCAGATCATGAAATGGGTCCATGGCGGGGAAGGAGGCCCGCACATGAATGGTATTGCTTTGGCTTGAAAAATCATGAATCTGGGTTACTTCTGGCTGACCATGAATGAGGACTGTGCGAAGTATGTGCAGAAATGTCATAAGTGTCAAATCTTCACCAAACTACTGCATCGGCCTCCTGTGCCACTGAATCCCATAGCTACACCATGGCCTTTGGCCACTTAGGGCATAGATGTCATCGAAAAAATCTCCCCGAAGTCCTCCAGTGGTCATGAATACATTCTGGTGGCTATGGACTACTTCACAAAATGGATTGAAGCAGCGCCATATCAGGTCTTGAACTCTAAGAAGGTGGCCCATTTCATCCCAACCAATATCCTTTATCTGTTCGGAACCCCCTTCGAGATAATCACTGATAATGGCTACCACTTTAAAAAAGAAGTAGTCCTACTGCTCCAAAAAGAAGGAATACAACATCACCGCTCCTTTCCCTACCAGCCACAGACTAATGGGGCAGTTGAGGCTGCCAACAAGACCATCAAGACCATTTTGCATAAGGCCATCGTGAAAAACAGAGACTGGCATGAGCATCTACCCGCCACTTTATAGGGGTACAGAACCACAGTCCGCACTCCTACGGGGGCAACCCCATATGCCTTGGTCTACGGGATAGAGGTTGTCCTCCCCATTGAAATGCAAATCCGCTTTACTAGGGTGATGAGAGAAAGCCAGCTAAGTGAAGCAGAGTGGATTAGAGGCTATCATGACCAATTGAATGCCATCGATGAGAAGAGAATGGATGCAATGTACAAAATTCAGGGTTATCAATAGAAACTCGCCAGACATTTCAATAAGAAGGTGAAAGACAGGGGTTTGCAAAAGGGAAATCTAGTCCTGAAAGAGATTCAAGCTCTTGTGCACGACCCAAGAGGAAAGTTGAGACCAAATTGGGCTGGGCCGTATGTACTCAAAAAGATCCTATACAGCGAAGGAGCTATCCTCATGGACGTGGACGGAAATGAGTTCTCCAACCCTTGCAACTTGGATCAACTTAAGAGATACTTTGTCTGAAATTGATGTCTGCCTTTAAGTTTTATTTTTTTTTTCAAATGCATCTGTAATCAGAACTATGTGGACCTGATTCTCCCTAAAAAGAAAATGACAGAAAAATGATGTAAGGGATACGTAGGCAGCCCGACTCGGGTGCGGTCCAAATCATAGTATAATGCATTTTTGTTTTACATGACAAAGCATCTCATTCTCATTTCCTCTGTGCCTAATGCACCATCCATTTAATTGCTTTTACCTAAACAAAAAAATAAATAAATGCTCACTAAACTGAAAACTTGAAAGGGTGGTTTAGGCAGAAGTTAGAGCCAGCTCGTCTAGTTGAAAACCTAGAAGGGCGACTTAGGCAAAAATTAGAGCTAACAAAAAATGTTGAAAAGTGCTCGTTAAGTTAAAAACCCGCAAGGGCGGTTTAGGCAAAAAAATTAGAGCAAAATAAAAGATGTCTCATATATTGATGATAAGATTTTACAAGATACAATCCATCATCACAAAAAGGATAGCCTTTCCTATGTCATCTATAGCTTATCCTGTATCATGTAGTCATATCAGCTTGTAGGCATAAGCAAAAAATAGAAGACCTGCAGCAAAGGTCCTAAACAGCTACAAAGTCAAAACATGCATCAGTATCGTGTCTAAATCTAGACTATCCTCCTCCTCCTCCTTCTAGAATGCACATCCCGTGTGCTGTCATCCAAGTTTGAGCCTCTCATAATCTCCTGAATCTCCTCCAAGGTCACATCTATCCTCAAAGTCTCAGTAGCCCCCTCAGCTGTAGTAGGCAGAGCACTGGCAGAACCTGAGTTGACCCTCATGGTCATCCCAAAAAGCCTAATTTAAGTCCCTACAGCTCCAGAACTACTCCCAAAAACCCCCCTCTGTGTAGTAGCAGCTCGGGAACCAGTCCTCACTGCTGCAACAGGAATCATCCTCAAAACACGAGAAACAGCAGTCCTCCTCTCCGCTCTAGCAGCAGTAACCCTCCTCTGCACCATGACTGTAGTGTCTCCCTGTCTCCTCACTGCAGTCACTATCACCACCACCGCAGTCTGAGTCACTGATGTAGTATGTGAAGCCTGTAGTGTCGAGCCCTCTATGGCTCCTCTAGTCCCCTCCAATGGTCGAGTCACCCCCTCCACATGTCCCATCAGCTCATCATTCGCAGCACCTCCGGTAGTCTCTCCTTCCTCCGGGGTATCACCCTCTATCTCTCTGAGCAAAGCAGCCCGGTGCTCTTTCTTAGCTTGCCAAACCACCTCAACCAACCAACTGATATACCCCTCGGTAGTCCTAAAGTCGACCTCTGGATGTACCGCATGATAACTCCTCATCTAGCCACCCCTGATAGCCCTAGCAATAGGAGCTGTAATCTGTGCAGACTCCAAGAAGGGTACAACTGGGGGCACATCCTAAGTCTGTCCCATCTGCCTCATAACTCTCGTCCCCTGATAAAAGGTCATCCAGCTCAGACCAAGCAAACAGACTACCTGATACCCGTGACTCATGGTCATGAAGGACCTAATGCCATACCACTGATAATGCCAAAGTACATCCTCCGGGGCAACCTCCAACAACCACACTATCCACTCCCTAACTGAGCCTCGGTGAACCTAGATGGGCCTCATACGATATTGTGAAGCCGTGTAAGGACTCCTCGCCAGGGCAGCCACCACTCGGAGATGATGCATGAGCCAAACCTACAAAAGAACCCAAAAATTCCAAAATTAGACATCAATAAAGTACCAATAATAAGAAGGGTAAAACCAAACATACATTTTCCTCACCTGAAGAATAACAGGAGAAACAGTCCATCTCTCCAGATCCCGAACACAACAATCCAAACTCAATAGTGTCTCAGCCAACACTGCCCCAACTACAAAATGACTATGCTCCATCTTGAGTACCAAGCTAGTCACTCTGGCGTCACCCCATTCGACAGAACCAGGGAATAGGTACCCTACTATCAAGCAGAAAACTAGGGCCCTCATCCTGAGTCTCTGTCTCCTCATGTCTCCAGAATCACCAATATCCTGAAACTCTGCAATCACTGCAGTCAGATCCACCTGGCCATCAATAACCATCTGGCTCGCAACATCCTCAGACAGGCCTAAAAACTCATGGAAAATCTAAAAATGTCCCACTCTGAACTCCGGCACCACCAAGACTGCCTCGGGATCGCAGCCGAGTATCGTGCTGAACTCCTCAAATGTAGGGCATAACTCTTCTATAGTCGCACCTAAATGAAAAACACGGGCCACCGAATCCTAGAACCTAAAACAAACCCTCAGAAAGTGTCACCATCGCTATAATGCCATATCTACCCAAATTGATTATCTCCACCTTTTCGAGTTTCTTGGTCCATACATGCATGCTATGACTGAAATATGGCTTCATGAATGTGAAATCGGAAGAAAGTAAGTGAAGAAATAATCGAAGAATGAAAACTGAAGAAAAATTCAGGAAACGGGCAGAGTTTCGGCATAAAAATCAAGAAATGGTGAGTTCTGCCTCGGAATGGGAGCCTATTTATAGGCAAATGGCCATCACATCAAGAAGAAAGAGAAAGCTACTAGAAAAATGACTCTGCCGCCAGATGCATTGGCGGATCCGCCAATGCTCTGGGCTGATCCGCCATGCTTGTTGGCGACAGCAGCCATATGCATTGGCAGATCCGCCAACCATGCTAGCGGACGCTCAGCTTTTTCCTGCCCTTTTCAGCTTTCTGGTCTCCCACAGCACGGATTCAGATTGTTTTCTGCCCTCCTTGGGACAGAAAACTCAAAAAAATGACTTTTTCAGAGTTTTTTGAGACCGAGGACAAGCAAGAGCAATAAATTGGAGCTATAATTTAGTGAAAGTCAAGTCTTAGGTTATGCATTCTTTGCACAAAAATTGCAAACATGGTATATAATTTTTTATTATTTGGCAGAACATGCATTTACGGCGCATAAACATATACAGTAGAGCAAAGTATTGAAAGAGTCGCATAATGAATCATGCATACATTAGCATACATCATCGGCATCATCAAAACACATAACATGAAATAAAAGTGCATACATCAATGCATAATAATCATAATAGTACAGTCATCCGTAAAAGTACTGTCTCCCATCAGGGAGTAAGAAAAGAAAAAAGAAGCTGATAACAGACACATTCATATGCTACCACCCGCCAAGGACATATAGATACAGTCATCCAAATAGTGCTACCGCCCACCAGGGGCATTAAAGATACAGTCATCCAAATAAGTACTATTTGCCATCAGGGAAGTATAACAGAGAAACAAAGTGAAAATAGCAGCCGAAAGCAAGTCCAGGTCAGCACCAGCAATCAATTAGAACCAGCCTCCTCTCCTTCTCCTCTGAGGAACATCCTCATCGCCTGCTCCCTGCGACTCTGCAATGTCAAGACGCGTGAGAAGTCTAGCCATAGCTACCTCCATCCTGCCAGAGATGCTGTAATTGCGCCGAGCGTAGTCTTCAGGGACCTACGTAAAAAATAATATCAGATGTTTCGGATCCTTTCCAAACATAAAAAGGGGTATAATGAAAATCCTACCTAAGGATCATTTCCAAAGGTGGGAGGAACAGAAAGGTACCTGGGCAATATCGTCAGGGATCATCCGCTCACTCGGGCGAACAGTAGCAGGAAGTTGCCATGTCCTCATGATAGCATTTGCATCGTGATATCCAATCTACTTAGGAAGCTGGTATTCAGTACTCCAATTCACCCCACCAGTACTATGGCTAGGACCGGCACCGTGATCAAACTCGGGAACATATCCCCCGGATGAACCAGTCGAAGGAATCTGAAGAGCTGCTGGAGGAATGGGCTCTCTCGGGATGGCAGAGGCAGTAGAAGATTGTCCTTGCCATGTAATCTCCTGCATCAGGAATCTATCACAGAACTCCAAGTAGTTCAGGTTGCCGCGCTGATGTAGGTATGCCTCCCTTCCATTGAAAAGCTCTTGGGAAGTCTAGATATCAACCCCATAGGGCGTATCGACTGGCGAAGGGCTAGGCACACACCAAGATCCTATGACCTGGAAATGGACTCTCTCGCCCAAATAGTACAGCCGGAAGTAGGGGGACCGTAATAACGCTCGTCTGCAGGAAAGGGCCTCTGCGAAAGTCATATGAGGAGCATACAACATCCTCTCTCCAAAGGGTCTGGCAATCTATCATAAAAAATCAACAAGCAGGTTAGAGCAAGACAACAGGAAAGAGGTAAAAAACAAGGTAAATACTTAATGATCAGCCAGCTGGTCGAAGAAAGCCCGAATAGTCAATAGGGTGTGCCTGTGAAGGACGCCCTAGTTTGACTCCTCCCATCTCACTCCAGCCAAAAAATCTTGTATCTGCTGCCTGATCAGCCCAAGGCCAATGAAGGAGAAGTACTCATAGGCCCAAAATTATGACACAAAACTGTCAGAACAATAGGTATAAAATCCATAAGTCAAAACAAAAAGGCATGATTGAGATATCTACCTCCCAAATGAGATCCGTCCCACCAACATATAAGATGCACCCTTGAGACAGATCTATCATCTCATGGTACATCGTGCTCAAAATCGTACCTCCCCAATCATATTGGTCTCATACATCCATGTGGACCAAGCTGGGCAAGACATTCAGATCCATTGTGTCCCTTATATTATGGGTAAAAGTACAACCCATGATGACCAGTAAGCATAACTGAGCAACGGCCTCATCTAAAGCAAAGTTGCTCACCGATAACCAGTCTAGCCTCTCGTACAGAAAAGTGCGCTTGACATAAATGTTATCCCTAAGAGGATCGAAGCCAATCAAGTTTTACATCTCTTCAGGGGAGAAAGTCACCCTCCAGTCATTGCACATATCTAGGTACCGAACCCTGAAATGGATCCCCGAGATCATGTACAGATCAAACGGAGTGCAAGTCAACCCCCCACAAGCAAAATGAAAAGTGTTGGTGGTATCCCACCACCTCTCAGCCATGGCCTTTTTCAAATGCATGTTGGCATGATCAGGCGCCTTCACTGCCAAGAAGTCGACGAAACCAATAGGCTCCAGCAGCGCCCGGACACCACTCATAAGGGTGACATACTTAATCACCTCCGTTAAGTGGCACCGTCCACCCCTATTCTTAATCGTCGCAGCCTATATTCAACTAGTGTATATATATGCTGATGACAAGAAAATTTCTAAAAAGGAAAGCTCGAAAAAAAAAAAGAGTAAGAAGGATACTAACCACCAAACGCCCCCCATATGAGACCTACATATCCGGCTCTTGCAGCAAGAGCGATGGGTTCGGGTTGTCTTTGGGCGGCTCATAAATGCTCCCCCGCGGACCACTCACCGAGGAAGTGACAGTGTGGAGAGATGAGGAAGGTCCATATCTAGATCTTGAAGCCATTAGTGCAGAATGCTGAATCTGAAAAGCGCAACAAAGCAGACTAGTAAGAACAAGTCATCAAGTATTATCAGTAAAAAAAAAAAAAAGAATTGAAAGTTGAGAAAGCTCACAATGTGAGCTGAAGTAAATGAAATGGAATAGGCAAGTGAAAGGTGCGGGCAAGCTATTTATAATAGCTTGCTTGCACAATAACTGCATAGTATCATACGGAAAAATGTGTCTAACTGAGTAAAAATGTATTTTCACAGACATTTTAACTCAGAATTCAGATATGAGAGTCCCTACATGTTCGTATGATTTTTCTCTACCCTTGGACATCAAATTTGCTTATTTTTCGACCAAAGATGCGTTCCTTACGCTAAAAGACTAGAAATTAATTAACCCGAAAAAATTCACCAGTCTCCCAAAACTTGCCAGATCAGACTCTAAAAATTACTAGAATGACTTTAATGCATCCAGAATCATTTTTCAACCCCAGATCCATCAGAACTTTCAGCTTCACGCTCTTCAAAATTATCCAACAGATAGACAGTTCTGATGAGGGGGCAGCTGTGAACCTTTATTTTAGCACCTCCAAAATTATTTCTGAACTCACCAGAGCTAACCAGAATATTTTTCTATCCATACTAACATTTTTTCAATTCTGACCGAACTACCTGTACCAGACAGTATTTTTCCAAAACTGACCGGATCTCTCCCAAAAATGACTGCCAATCTGTTCAATAATTAATTTCGGATCCACCGCCACTGACCGATAATTTTTCAGATTTCAGAATATCCCAAAAACTGACCCGGAATCCCCAGAAACTTACCTGAAAAGCCCCGAAAATCGAACCAGAGCCCAAAACCCGATACAGCTTGCGGACGTCAGTGAGCCGTACCTTGCATCCCCGAGACAGTCTCGAGGACTCCACAAGGCGTATCAACGGACGCGCCAGGAGACCCGCGGACGCTGCGCGTCATCTGGCGCGTTTGCACTGACGCGCATCAATGACAGACGCGTCAGTACGGGGCTGACGTGTTAGTCTCGTACTGACATGTCTGCCGGAGATGACGGCGCATCCGCCAGACGCGCCGCCAGACGCCGCCATGAATTCTCACGTACACGCGTGCTGCCCACGCGGGTTCGCTAGCTCTTCCGGTGGCTCGTACCCTTTTTCTGAAAGGCTTCTTTTACCCCTCCTTTTTTTCACGTTTCAAACCCTTTTTGGTCTTTTCCACCCCCATCTGCTCCTATAAATACCCCCCTCCACTTCCTTTCAAATCACACCTTAGAGCTTTTGTTGATAGTTATCCAATTGCTCTCTTCTCTCTCTCTCTCTAATTAATCTTCTTACTCATTTTGGGTAATCTTAATTAGTTAATTAATTAAAAAATTAATTTTAATTAATTAATTAATTTTTCAATTAGTTTCTACCCACTCCCAATTAGTTAATTAATTAAAAATTAATTTT
>CATKHJ010684844.1:0-14983 GCA_949750685.1 Vernicia montana | reverse complement strand
ATTAGTATGATTAGATTTGAGAATAACAATCTCTATTCAAATTTAACTTTTAAAAATTAAATTCACATATTTTCAAATTATGAACAAATCTATCACAAATACTAAATTGAAATTAAAAGAAATGGGAAGTCTAATTAAGATCTTATTCATAGTATACCAAATAACTATTACATCAATGGGTTCTAATATCTTAATATCAAACAAATTTGTTGGCAATGTTGATAGGGAAAGGCATTGTATTTATTGGTAAGTATACCTTTCAATAGTTCTAAATTTTCTCCTACCACCAAATTATAAATATATATCATATAGAACACCACCTAAAATATTTAAAACATTAATTATAATTATATATAACTAATAAATCATTAATTTAAATTGCATTTAAAATCTCCATATGCAATTGCATTAACAACCACTAGATCTGCATAGGGAATGAGCTAGATCTGGCAAAAAAAAAAAAGAAAAAAAAAGCTAGAATATAATAAATGGAGGGGTTTATATAAAAATTACAAACTAAGATAGAGACATAATACTATTACCATTCATTTTGTTAATTTCAATTTTTTTTTTTAATTTTACTTTGTCTAAGACTCGATCTAAATACCTCATATTTTTTGAAATAACTCAGTACCACTTAATTGTTATATTATTATTTTTATTTTTTATTTTAAGCAAGATAAATTGTTATATTGTTCATGAAATATGTTAACATGAAATTGATAAGAGATAAAATATGCCGAACTGGATCATAAATTAAGATAGGCCTAGTTCAATCCAATATATTTAATAGCCCAAGAGCTGTAAAAGCTAAACCAATATGGAACGGAGTTCGTTTCTAAATAGAAAGCTAAAAACACGTAAGTTGTCATCCTAATCCGAACCGGTCAAGGAAATCTATACTCAACTCATGTAAGGACTTGTATCCTATAAATACCTCAAAAAATCAACCTTCACAAGTACATACACTTATACATAGGCAATACAGAACATTGTCCTCAGTCTTTTAAATCGAGTCAAATCATCTAATTTGATCGTCGGAGTGGTTTTGTTAGGTACCCAGCCCAGCCCACCTGATTTTTATTTCTTCTTACAGGTCGCACCAGCTTATACTCAAACTCAAGCAAGATTGAATGATTCCACCTCAGTCGAAATTAGCTTCATCAAATTGGTGCCGTCTGTGGGAAACGATTAATCAGAATCTTCCCTAATATTCTTAAGTTGTGACCCGTAGAAGAATTTAGTCTAGATATATGGCTCAATCGGAAGATAATAATAACCGAAAAAATCCTCCCAGAGATCCTAGAAATTCTCATATTCACCCAAGGGTCAAAAACGACACAGAAACTCATGTCACTCCACTTAGACGAACCTCAAATACTAATGTAGCATCCACACTACAACAATTGGGTGCTATAGTCCTAGTCCAGGGCGGGAACTAGTCTGTTTTACTAACTCTCGAAACTGTGTCGGCCTTACAATTGTTACTTAGCACTTTGCAGACCCTGTAAACTACTCCGACAATTAATACTCAGGCAAATACCGAAGTGGTACAAGGGGTAGACCTTATCCGAAGGCTCGACTTCGAAGTAACACCACCAGAAGCACACAATCAAGATCATATAGCTGAGAGAAGCAGGGAGAGCGTAAGATCAGAAATAGTCAGACCTGGGGATAATAATGAAAAAGAAAATCCCAATCAAGGGCGAAGTGATCAGACAGCTAGCAAGAATCGAAGTAAAGAAGGCCATCCTCGGCGTTCGAACAGGGCTGATCCAGATAGTCAAAATAATGGAGCAAAGGAAGGTAGACGATCCAAGAAAAGGGCTAGAAAAGATGAAGAATCTCTCTCCGAGTCTTTCAGTCAAGAGGCAACTAGCCAGAAGAGAGATGAGGAGATAAGAAAGACCCTTAAAAAATTTAGAGGAGATTGTTGAGGATAAAAATAAAAAATTCATCTCTCCAGTTAGTTCTGAAATCTCCTTTCACCAGGACCATACAAGAGTACAGAATGCCCAACAAATTTAAGTCTCCAAACTTGGAAAAAAAAATGGTGGTGAAACTGATCCAAGAGCCCATATTATGGATTACAAGCATGTAGTAGAATTACAGACAATAAGTGACGAGGTGCTATGTAAGGCTTTCAGGCAGCTCGCTACTCAGTTCATGCAAAGATTTGCAGCAAGTATTTTAGTGGAAAAGCGAGCACAATGCCTTGAGGACATAACACAAAAAGAAAGGGAGGCTTTGAGGGATTATGTGGCTCATTTTACTAAAGAAGCCCTGAAAGTAACACAGCTTGATCAGCCCAGGGCAATAGAAGCTCTACAAAATGGAACCTCCCATACTAATTACTTCAAAGTATTATGTAGACATGCACCTCGCACTTTAAAGGAGGCCATGGCCATTGCCCAAAAATATATTAGGTAAGATGATGCATATTCTTTCAATCAATTTGCTAAGAAAAAAAGGGCAAGTGAAAATTTCAAAGTGGAGAACAGAACCAAAAAACAAGAAGAGCCCAACAGGGGAAGTCAGGGAGGCGAAAGAAATGAAAAAGGTAGACCACCTCGTGCTTTAGATCTAACCAAGTTAACACTGCTGAATGCGAGCCCCGCATAAGTTTTTGCGACCTTTAAAGATCAAGATATTTGGGCTCGCCCTCAACCAATATTTACTCCACCAAATAGACGAAGAAAAAATAAATTTTGTTTGTTTCATAATGCCTATAGTCACAACACCAATGATTGCAGACAGTTGCTGGAAGAGATTAAGAGATTGATCAACCAGGGATACTTGAAAATTTTTGTGAAAAATAGCAGTGGAAACCAGGTCAAGCAAATAGTGATAAAGGAAAGCGAACTATTGATGATGGGTCAGTATGAGTCATTAAATGCTTGACTGGTAGACCAGACGAGGTAGCAATGAGCAAAAACAAATATAAAACTTCCCAGAAAAAAAAAGAGAGGAGCCCACATTAATTTTTTGGAACGGGAGTTTAGTGTCAACAAGAAGAGGAGATGGAAGCCAAATAAGACGCCCCCATTCAAATCCTTTAATCATCCAAATGATGGTAGCCAATTTCCTAGTAAAAAGAGTGTTTGTTGATAATAACAGTTTGGTAAACTTGCTCACAACCAAAGTATACGCCAAAATGGGGTTAAAAGAGAATGATTTAGAAGGAATTGGAAATCCAGTTCGCACTCTGGATGGCACAGAAATACCATCAGTTGGGATTGCAAGGTTACCTGTCACAGTAGGGTCTACCCCATAATGTGTGACTGTAATGGCCAATTTTTGCTTCGACCAACATTAGACAATTAAAGATGACCATCCCCAAGCCAGATGGAGGGGAAGTATGTGTTTATGGAACACAAGACCGAGGTGAACCAGAGAAGAAAAATCAGAAAAAAAGCATCCACCCTGCATTTATCAGAAGAAGTCGCCCTAGTTGAACCAGCTCATGGAATTTCACAACAGAGGACCTAACCAATGGAGAAACTGGAAAAAATATTAATAGGAGGAGAGAGATTGGAAAAATGCCTATTAATCAACTCCTCCCTAAAGATCGAACAAAAAGAGCAGGCTTACCAATTTTTAACAGATCGTCTATCTAGTTTTGTATGGTCTTCAGATGAAATAAAAGGGGTAAGTCTAGACATCATCACTCACCATCTCAATGTCGATCCCTCATATAGACCGATTAAACAGAAGAAAAGATACTTCGGTCCGGAAAGACAAACTGTGATAGATGAAGAAGTTGACAAGTTAATGAAAGCTGGATTCATCAGGGAAGTGCAGTATCCAGACTGGCTCGCTAATATAGTGCTAGTAAAAAAGTCAAATGGGACCTATAGAATGTGTGTAGATTTCACAGATCTAAATAAAGCTTGTCCCAAGGATTCTTTCCCTTTACCCATGATTGATAAATTGGTGGATTCAACAGCATAGTATGGATACCTATCTTCTTTGGATGCAAAACAAGGGTATCATCAAATCAGAATGTGTCCAGTTGACGAAGAGAAGACTTCGTTCATAACTAAGAAAGGAACTTATTGTTACATCTCTATGCTTTTCGGTTTAAAAAATGCAGGAGCAACTTATCAAAGACTAGTAAATAAAATGTTTAAAAGCCAGTTAGGGAAAAACTTCGAGGCATATGTAGATGACACGATAGTCAAAAGCAGAAACTTCGAAGAACACCTCAAGGACTTGGATGAAGTAATTGGAGTCATGAATAAGTATGGCATGAAGCTGAATCCAGAGAAATGTGCCTTTTTTATATAGGGAGGCAAATTTCTAGGATATATGGTGAGTGAAAAAGGAATCGAACCAAACCCGAACAAGGTCAAAGTAATATTAGAAATGGCAGCACCTCGCAATATAAAGAAAGTGCAGAAGTTAATAGGGCGAATCATTGCTTTAAGTCGGTTCCTGTCTACATCAGCTAAAAAATATCTTCCTTTCTTCAAGAAATTGCGGAAAGCAATTACTTTTGAGTGGACTGAAGACTGCCAGCATGCTTTTTATAAGCTGAAAACATCTCTTAGCTTAGAACAAGTGCTAAGCCGAACCTTACCAGGGGAAGAAGTGCTTATCTATTTATCCGCTTCGGAGCAAGTTATAAGCTCGGTTCTGGTCAGAGAAGATGGATCAGTGTAGAGACCAATATACTACTTCAACAAAGTTTTATATGGGGCTGAATTGAATTACTCGCCCATAGAAAAAATAGCATATGCCTTGGTTTTATCGACCAAAAAATTTAATATTTATTTGCAAGCACACCAAAGCATAGTGATAACTGACCAACCCCTACAAAAAACACTTCATAAGCCAAAAACTTCAGGGCGTATGTTGTGATGGTTGGTCGAATCAGGTCAACATCTGTTACAATACCGAGCAATATCCGCCATTAAAGCGGTTACACTTGCAGATTTTATATCTGCATGTTCCTTTGATACCGAAGTCTTAGAAACCGAAGCGGAGGCAGCTACAAGAGAACTAGACCAAAAAGAACATAATTGTAAAGATGAGTTAAGCTAGGAGCTATTTGTTGATGGGGCTAGTAGTAGAGAATGGAGTAGTATCGGAATAGTCCTGAAAAACAAACAAGGATTCATAGTAGAATATGCTTTGAAACTTGGATTCGAGGCAACCAATAATATTGCAGAATATGAGGTAATAATCAAAGGGCTAATGTTTGCAGACTACTTTCATCTGATATCACTCAAAGTTCATAGTGATTCTCAGCTCGTTGTCGGACAAATAGAGAAGGAGTTCGAAGCTAAGGAACCCACCATGATCAAATATATACAAAATACTAGAGAGATAATCCAGAAGATGGCCGATAGGGGGGTCAAGCTGCAGTTTTACAAAATCCCAAGAAATAAAAATAATAGGGCAGATGGCCTCTCTAAACTTGCAACAACACACCCAATCGAACTGCCACAAAATATCTTTATAGGGATTTTGGGACATCAAAGCATTCAAGAAGGGGAAGAAGTAATGGAGCTAAATGAAGAACCAATATGGTTGGACCCAATTAAAGCTTGCTTAGAGAAAAGAGAACTACCACGAAACCCTAAAGAAGCTAAAAAAGTAAAACACCGAAGTGCTCACTTCTCTCTTCACAATGACGTATTCTACAAGCGAGCGTACTCTCTCCCATGGCTGAGATGCCTAAAACCAAGCGAAGTAGAATATGTCTTGAGGGAGATACATGAGGGATGCTGTAGGATGTACATTGGTGGAAAAATGCTAGTTGCAAAAGCAGTTCAACAAGGGTACTTCTAGCCCAGAATGAAGGAATAAGCTATTGCCTTCGTCAGAAAATGCCCCTCCTGCCAGAAATTTGAGCCAGGAAGACATGTCTCTACAGCAAAACATATGCCAATTACTACCCCATAGCCTTTTGTAAAATGGGGTACAGATATAGTGGGACCCTTTCCAATAGCCTTGGGACAAAGAAAATTCCTTTTCGTAGCAGTCGAATATTTTACCAAATGGGTAGAAGTATAACTGCTTGCAACAATAACAGTTGAAAAGATGATTAACTTCTTATGGAAAAGCATTGTCTGCAGGTTTGGAGTATCATATTAGCTCGTCAACGACAACGGGAAGCAGTTTGACAATACTAAAATAAGGATCTTTTGTTCAGAACTTAATATAAAATAACACTTCTCCTCAGTAGCCCATCCCCAGTCGAATGGACAGACTGAAGTGACCAATCGAACAATCCTCCAGGGATTAAAAAGAAGGCTAGATTTGTATGGGCGAAGTTGGGTAGATGAGCTTCATCATGTTCTATGGGCATACCGAACTACTCCAAGATAGCCCATAGGAGATACTCCTTTAATCTAACATATGGTAGCGAGGTCATTATTCCAATTGACATTGGTCTTCCTAGTGGAAGGATCCATTTCACTAATTGTGAAGACAATAATGAAGCAAGAAGACTGGACCTAGATCTCTTAGAAGAACTTCGAGAAAAAACTAGTATCAGGATGGCTGCCTATAAATATCGAGCTGCAAGCTATTTTAATTAGAAAGTGAAAGATCGAGGATTTTAAGAAGGAGAGCTAGTCATGAGAAATCTGAAAACTACAGGCAAAAGAGAAGGAACAGGCAAGCTAACACTTAAATGGGAAGGGCCCTTCAAAGTTAGAAAAGTGATAGGACCAACTACTTATAAACTTGTAACAATGCAAGATGTAGAAGTTCCACATACTTGGAATGTTCAACATCTCAAGAAGTTCTATCAATAAAATTTCTTCTTCCTTCAAAATTAAAATTTGCTAAATACTAAAAACCGAAGATAAACGCACTTAAAGACAACTCTATGTTGATAGAGTGAAAGAACTAGGAAAGGATAGGCGAAAGTCCGTAAGGCAACTCTTTAGTGAGAGGGTGAAAGACCTAGGAAAGGCTAGGCGAAAAGTCCGCGAGGCAACTCTCTGGTGAAAAAGTGAAAGACCTAGGAAAGACTAGGTGAAAGAGCACGAGGCAAAAAGACCTAGGAAAGACTAGGCAAAAGTCCGCGAGGCAGAAAGACCTAGGAAAGGCTAGGTGAAAGACCGCGAGGCAGAAAGACCTAGGAAATACTAGGCGAAAGTCCATGAGGTAACTCTCTGTTGAAAGAGTGAAAGACCTAGGAAAGGCAAGGCGAAAGACCGCAAGGCAGAAAAACCTAGAAAAGGCTAGGCGAAAGACCGCGAGGCAGAAAAACCTAGGAAAGGCTAGGCGACAGACTGCGAGGCAATTCTCTAATGAGAGAAACGAAGTACCTAATTTCAAACAAAGTAGACAAATACGAAGTAACTCTTTGAAAGAGAACAATAATCCCAGCTCGACAAAAATTTAATTATTGAGGAAATTAAAGAGCTAAGAAAAAAGACTCAGCAAATGAACACGAGGTGATTCTCTGTTGAGAGAACAATAATCTTAGTAAGATAGTTTTCTATCAAAGAAACAGACAAGTACCTAGTTTAAAGATAACTAGAAGAGCGAAAAAGACTAAGTACATTTCAATAAAATAAACCAAGCTACATAAATATAAATGTATAAAGTAGCAAAAGGAAAATATAAACTTGTATTAATTGTTGAATTTAATTACAAAATTAAAAAAGAAAAAGAAAAAGGAAAAAGAGGAAAAATCATGAGGCTGGTGGTTGCTGTTGAGAGCTTGGAACAATAGGAGGAGAAGGAACAGGACGAATTGAGCTTGACAAAGCAGGAGACGAGGCCGAACTGGAAGGAACGAATACCCGCTTCAGAATATGAGCTAGGACCTCATGAAACTTGGCCGCACAAGCATCGATAGCCATATTGTAGCAATTTATGGATCTTACTCACGAATCCAAGGCTAAGCGGCGCTTATACTTATAAGAACTCAAGAAATCCTGGATGATCGTGGCCTTCTCTTCCTCAGCCTGCTTACGAAGGCACTCAGAACTTTGGAGCTTGACTTTAAGGTCATCAATTTATTTTTTAACAACCTCAAAGCTTTTCATTAGTTTGGGGTAGTCTTTGGCTTGCTCTTTCAGATCAAACATTTCAGCCTTCAGTTGTTCAGCTTCGGATCTGAGCTCTTCTATAACCTTTTTTTTTAGCAGAGCTTCAAGATCTATCAGCTTAGCATTTTAAGTTCGCTGAAATTCGTTTCAATTCTTCATATTTCTGAGTAAAAAGACCTTTATAGTGATCTCTCTCCCCGACCAAGCTCTTTGTTTCAGTTCGCAAAACCTCCACTTCGCTCAAATCTATCTGCTTCTTTCGCTCCTTTTCCAGGGCAACCCACAGTGAAGTGATCTCAAACTTCAGCCTCTCTGTCATCTCTTGACTAGAAGAACAAAGAGATGAGAGGGCAACATTTTGCTTGTTTATTATATCTTGATTTGAGGAGAAGGATCGCCATACCACGGATCGGTATCTGGCGAATTCAGTACGCTTCTCTCTAAGTTTTTTATTGAGTCTCGTCAACTGAAAGGTAAAGTAAAAAATGATATAAAAAAAAAAGGAAGAAGAAGAAGGGAGAGAAGAAGAAAGAGACACACCTCGTCAAGAGTCGACTCCGAGTCAAATAAGAGCTGTTCAGGAAAAACAGACTCTAAAACTAAGGGAACTTCAAGCTCGGTTCGTTCATGAGCATAAGAAGTGCCCTCATTCAATATTTCTCCTCGAGGTGATAAGGGCAGAGGGTCAGTATGAGGCGCATACTCCCTTACCTTGATTCCATCAATCTCAAGTCTTAAGATGACCTCGGTTTCAACATTATTAAGGACTTCATCCACTACGGGATCCCTTACAGCCACTACATCTTCCCCTCCTTCCCTAGAAACTACTGAGGTAGGCATTACATCATCTGTAACAACTTCAAAAGGCAGGTTGAGGTCGGAGATAGGAATTGCAGAAGAAGGAATAAAATTATCAGCTTGCTCCATTTGATCCATAAAATCTTCTATGGAGACGTTTTGATGAGGAAGGACTGTAGGAGTCGTCAGGATCGCCCTTTCTGAACTCTTGATTGCTGAAAGAACGAAGCATAAAATTAGCATGAAACAAGAAAATTGTTTACAAAAAACAAAAACCAATAGGAATATGCAAAAACCTGTTAAATTGAAGAGATCGTCATAGAAGAATATTTGAGAAGTCTCATTACGAACAAAAAACATACCTAGCTCAGGGGCTGAATCGACAGCAACAGTAGGCTCGCTAATCAGGGCAGTTTCTAAATGCCTCACCTCATCAACAATTAGACGAGGTGGCACCTTTTGGCAAACTCATTCAACTATTACATAAAAATGTCACTATTAACTAGTTGGTTTTTGAAAGGATCGAAAGTAGTTCGCTCAGAAGAAGAAGAAGAGTTACCTGCAGATTTGCGGACAAGTTTGGAAATTAGAAGCCCATCCTCGCCATCACTAGAAACAGTAATAGGGGGATCGTGAGGTAAAATGGTCGCAAGAGCCAAGATGGTATCAGTAGTTGGAGCCACCTCATCCACTGGCCTTGTCGTTGAAGTAGTCTCAACCACTAATTTGGCAACCGGAGTAGCCTCGACAATTGTCTTAGTTTGGGAAGAATTTCACCAGTCTTCTCTTCTTCTTGGGGACGTGTTTGATTTTAGAAGAAGATGCTTTTCTTTTCTCCCCAGTAGACGACTCATCGCCCCAGTCAGCAACATTGGCAGATCGAAGCTCGCCAGTTCGCTCCACCAAAATAGGGAGGAGGGCAGCTTCATTATAAGGCAAAGGGGTTAGGTCCCTTGATAGGTATTGGATTTTCTTGTATGTATTGTCTTTATTAGTGAGCCAAACTGCAAAAACAAAGAGGAAAAATCATTAAAAGTGAATTTAAGAAGAAAAAAGATGAAGTCAGAAAGAGGTGAAAACTCACCCCTAATCTCTTTAATGACGAGATGCATAGTCTTACTCAGGTATCCTTAATTTGAGAAGCAAAATCAAGCTTTCCCATATCATAAGAACAATTTTTCTTTATGAGTGTCTCCATTGCGATAATTTCTTCGGGCAACAGGTTCATAGGGATATTAGGGAGGCCATAAATAGCAGGAACTTGGAGGACGCCTCAGAAGCCAAAGCCCTCACTACCTCGAAAATGTTCTTTAATCACTATTGTGGCGAGCTTAGTGTGCCAATTATTTACTTTGTTAGGCTTATTTACAAAAAGGTTTCGCCCTGGCTTCGAACCGGTGCACCACACTCACCTATCGCCTGAGAGAATGAATTTGAAGAAACATTGGAACATCCTTACAGTAAGTCCTAAGGCTTTGCAAACCACTTAGAATTGATGCAAATCTTGGATCGAGTTTGGCAAAAGCATCATGGGATTAATACAAAAGTAATTGAAGCAGCAGGAAAGGAGAGGGAGGGAACCTCAAACTAGCTTCTATATGATGGTAGAAAAAGATAATATGATCGTTGCTCTTGAACATCTCGATAGTCCCAAGGACGTTAGGATTAACAAAAATTATGTTAAAAGATTTGGGTAAATCAACTGCAAATGTCTGTTGATTTTTTAAATTCTCAGCAAACCCACTTAGATATGAGTTCTTCAAAGTCGAGGCAACTTCCCCCCTAAGCGTTTTTCATATCAGATTTAATGTTCTGGTAAGAATTTTCATCCTTTTTGAGGGCCATTGCAATGTGAGGAAGAAAGAAAGTAAGAAAGGAATGAGAGTGGAAGAGAAAACAAAGAGGAGAAAAGGACTCTGAAAAATCGAAAATGCAAGAAGTTTCAAGAAGAAGAAGAAAAATGGTTTTTATAGAAGAAAAAAAAACCCTAGAAAAATGTATTGAGTAATCATTTTTAAAATCTGAAAAGGCGGCAGAGATAAAATGTGACCTTGTGATTTCATGGCCATGATCGTGCCACTTGTGAAAAGAGGGATTCTCGCATTTAATGCTTGATTTTTGTCAGGCGCGTAAGGATATGCGAAGGACTTTCAAAATTCCTATAAAAAAAAAAGAAAAAGTGAAGGGCCTTAAACCGAGGTGTGAAATTCTTAAAGAAGGTAGTTAAATATTAGTAAAAATTATTTCTACCGAAGTTTGCAAGAGTTCTTACTTCTGTAAAACAGGGGGCCACTGATAATGAACAAAATATGCCGAACTGGATCATAAAGCAAGATGGGCCTGACACAATCTAATATATTTAATAGTTCAAGAGCTGTAAAGGCTAAACCAATACGGAATGAAGTTCGTTTCCAAATAGAAAGTTAAAAACATGCAAGTTGCCATTTTAATCCGAACCGGTCAAGGAAATTCATACTCAACTCATATAAGGACTTGTATCTTATAAATACCTCAAGAAATCAACTTTCACAGGTACATACACTTATACACAGGCAATATAAAATATTGTCCTTAATCTTCTAAATCGAGTCAAATCATCTAACTTGACCGTCGGAGTGGCTTTGCTAGGCACCTTACTTAGCCCACTTGATTCTTGTTTCTTTTTACAAATCGCATTAGTTTATACTCAAACTCAAACAAAATTGAACAATTTCACTTTGGTCGGAATTAGCTTTATCAAAATCAAACTTATTTATATGTAATTAAATTTAAAGGTAATTTCATTGATTTTAAACTTTTAATTGAAAATAATAAAAAACTGAAAATCAAGAAAGTTGGAATCAATGAGAAGCTTCCTCCCACGATGTGCATGTAATTGGTCTTTACTCTTCACTTTTCAGGACCATTGCCTTTGCAGTGGTCCAAATAATTTAAATCAATTTAATATTGGCTTATGCATCAACATAGGCATGAACCTTAAAAGTAAAAAAGAACAATGCAAATATTAATTTTATAGTACTATTAAAAATACTTGCCTATTTTCTGATGTGTGTATATATATATATATACATTAATTTATTATGATAATTAATTTTTTGGTGAATTTTTTTAATTTGAGTGAAAAATAATAATTATTTTAGTTGAACGGAAAATATTAGTATGATCTCTGATATTATTTGATTATAATTAAAAAACTAAATCAATCAAAAAACCACAATAAAAAGTAAAAATTAATTAAGGCTTCATAATTTGAATGCATTATGG
The DNA here is from genome assembly GCA_949750685.1 of Vernicia montana. Taxonomy (NCBI): domain Eukaryota; kingdom Viridiplantae; phylum Streptophyta; class Magnoliopsida; order Malpighiales; family Euphorbiaceae; genus Vernicia; species Vernicia montana. Next base: position 2,909 of record CATKHJ010684844.1, on the reverse strand, counting down.
CCTAATTATTGAGTATTATAAAAGATTAATATGTTTTATGGTTTTAGAAGAAATTAATGAAATGAGTTTGAACTTTGAAGGGTTAGCTTGTCATCTTTCCATCATCACTATCGTTCTGTCAATCAAATATAAAATTCTCTTCTTCTATTAGAAGGAATTCTCTTTTGTCTTTGCCTTTATCCATTATTGTTGTCCTAATAGCTAACTTTCAAAGGAACTTCATAAACACAAAATTATAGATTTGTATGTTAATAATTCATTAATTAATTTTCAAAATTCTTTTAAATCTCACCAATAAAATTAATGTTAAAAAAATTAATTTTCAAAATCCCATATTAAAAATCATAAGAAAAAGGCGAATCACTTGAAAGAGAGACAACAAGGGAATGATTCCAACTATAAAATGTTCACTTGATAATTAACTATAATTAATTTAGGTTTCTTCATAGTTAAAATATGCATATGATCATGTATTTCTTCATTAGAATTATAGATAAAAACAAGCTTTGATGTGCATGTAAAGCAAATTAATAAAATTATAATATATAAAGCAAATTAATAAAATTATAGAAAAAAAAAAAGCTTTGATAAAATTATAATATATAAATAAAATTAATAAAATTTTAAAAACTGAATAAAATTTTCTCTCAAAAAAACCCAAATAAATTGAAATTTTTTTTTTTTTTTATGTGCATGTAAAATTTCATGGTTCCTTTATCGACCTTTTTTGTTTTTTGTTTTGGTGAAATTAATTTAAATTTGAATTTGAATTTCAAACTTTTAACCTCTAATTAAAAATAATTTCTATACCATTAAATAAAAAATTTATTAGTTTTCATCGGTCTTTTAGTAGTCGTGTAAGGTCTTGTTTGGTTCAAACATCAAAATCAAAATCAAAATAGGAAACGAAATGATTTTTTTTTTTTCAAATGTTTAGTTTAATAAGAAAATTGGAGAAATTAGAATCAATTCTTTATAAAGTTGTTTATTTCTTGAATACAGAAATCGAAATGAATGTAAAATTTTTAATAAATTTTATTGTTAATGTACATACATATTGATAATAATATTTTAGTCATATTTAAAATTTTAATTATTTTAAATAGTAAAAACGTTTTAATAAGTATTTAATTTAAAAATATATGTTAATTTTTAATTCTATATTTTGTTTAATATTTATTTGAGATAATAAAATTAATTTTTATTTTCTTATCATTATTTTGATATTATTTTAATTTTAAATATTTATTAATTTAAATTTAAATTTATTTAGTTAATATTTTATTATTTCATATTTTATTATATTTTATATTTAATATTAATATTTTAAATAACACATGGCAAATAATTATATGTTTAACAAAAATAAAATGTTTAACTTGATTCTTATGGGAATGAGAATTTGATTCCTTAAGGGTGATGGGAATGGGTGATTCTTCAGATAGGGGAATTATATTTCGATTTCAGATCTTATTTCTAGCAAACCAAATGGCCCTTTAGTTATATTAAGCATATATATCATTTTCAACACGAGAAATATACGTAGGTAAAAAAGAGTATTGATGTTTTTATATTTTGCAAGCATATTTGTAACAAATTTTTAAAATATTAGAGGATTTATCACTAAAAAAAAAAGTCCATTTTTCTGTTTGGAAGTTTCTCATGAAGTGTAGAGGTGACCACATCTCCCCCACCGAATTAGAAACCTAGAAAATTAGAGAAATCCCAATTAATAGATAGAGAAAGATTCAAATTCATGATCAATTTGTCCACAAAAAAGTTTTACTTGTTCCAAGAAAAGTTGTATACGTGGTCAAAAACCAAATATCAATTTTGTGGAAATTTCAATGCAGGTTACTGCTCAGTTGACTATACACACAACAATAATAACAAAGGCTGCTACTATTTTTTTTATGAATAGTCAAAGGACTATGAGACCAATGTTGTTAAAATCAGGAGGTTAAATCCATTTTTTTTTTTTTTTTGTTAGTTTTGTAGCTCGATCGATCGGTTTGATTGGTCCAACTTAATTGATCTATCTTTTGTCTTTTTAAAATTTTATTAAGCTTAAAACGGTATAATTTTAAGCAAACTTCGGTTCAACAGTTTTTTTTAAATTTTTTGATTTTTTTAGTTCATAATTCATCTGATTTTTTATAATTTAAAAATCAAATCAGTGATCTGTTCCCAATTTAACCAGTCCGATTTTAACAACATGGTATGAGACTTTCAAAACATTTTTTTATTATAAGATTTAAAATTTTAATTAATCTAACTAATATTTTAATTTTTTTTTAGAATTAAAAGTGTGAGATTCGAACTTAAATTTATTACTCAAATTAAATATGCACTTACCGGTAGATTATATAGGATGCAACTATAACATTTTAGTTTTACTTGTAAAAAATGGATTGAAAGGGAGAGGTAGGAGGGTATATCCATGATATTTCAAAATATATATTATAATCCATAATCACATTTCAATTCATTAGACTTTTATTAAAAAAAAAAATCATTTAAGTATAAGTCTCCATGTTAGAATATTATATTTTTTATGTAATATTTAAAAAAATTTATCTAGGCTTTTCCTTGATATATTGCAATTACACATTTTATTATATTTATCTTTCCAATTTTACTGAAAATAAATTATCCACATTGAATAATCAAAAAGTATAAAAAAAAAATATTTTCATTTATAATAATTTTTTCAAAAAGACTATATATGTATTATTATAATTTTAAACAACAAAATTCATTAATATAATTATCTTATATTGAGAATTCTTACAAGGAAAAAATTTATTATATCTTATCGTCTTCAGAATTTTTATACTATGAAATAAATATTTTATATTATTAATTAAATAATATGTTAATAAATAAATTATCAATTTTAAATAACGATA
>CATKHJ010684694.1:0-10270 GCA_949750685.1 Vernicia montana | reverse complement strand
CAAAGAAAAATGAAAAATCCTAGCAAATTACTCCTTCAAGAAGTCTACATAAAAATCACTGATATTGAGCTGAGTTGTGTCCTTTGTGTGGATTGTTTTTCTTCTAGAGTTCTCATGATCTACCAAATGTACCTCACTCTTGTGTTTTAACTTTTGGCTATTTACAACATTCACTTCAAGGGCTGCTGCTATACTAGTGGGCCTAGCTTGATGATTTCTCATTAGCAATTCATTGTTCTTTTCAACCACTAGAAGACAAGCAATAAGTTCAAAATATTTTGTAAATTTTCTATTTATATATTACTGCTGCTAGAGCATGTTATAGGCATGAAAAGTAGTATATGTCTTCTCTAGCATACCATATTCTGTAACTTTATCATCACATAATTTTAGCTATGAAGTGATTTTAAATATGGCTGAATTGTATTCTGAAACAAACTTAAAATCTTTTAGGCACAGATTTAGTTAGTCATATTGAGCTTGTGGTAGGAACAAAGCCTTCACGTGATTAAATTGATCTTTAAGGCTCTTCCAGAGAATACAAAGATTTTTAACAGTGAGATATACAATTTTTAAATCCTCACTTAAATGACGTATAAGTAGGATCATAGTCCTTACTTTGTTTTACTTTGATGTTGTATTTCCTTCTTTAATAGTTTCATCCAACTCGTTAGCATTGAAATGTATTTCAGCATCAAGAACTCACGTCAAATAATTACTCCTATTGAGTTCAAGAATATTGAATTCAAATTTAATTAAATTGGCCATCTATAATAATATATGACATAATAATATAACATAAATAACAAATACTTACATGATAGTATATTATAAACAAGTCACAAAATTATAGAAGAATAAATAAATTTACAAAATAAAGAATCTCATCTTCATTGTAAATGATAAGCAATATAGGGACACAATGATCATTATCTTTGCACTACAAGTCAATTCAACTTTCATAATTTATTATGCAATAAACTCTTTAAAGAAAATAATACCAATAATATTAACATTAAATTAAAAACAATAAGGAATCAATTCCTTTCCTTATATTATAAATAATCATGCATATTAGACATTAAATAGCATAAATAATCCATGTAAGTATAGATACATGTCACAAACCATGAAATAGAATATCATGTACTAATTTTTCATTTATGCACGCCAAAATTTTATATACCGAACTTTATCTCAGCCACTTATGTATGTGGACATATATTTCATGATCTTGATTACTATATAATTTGAACTAATATTAGAAAAACATACAGAATAAATATTAAAATAATTGACAACAGTTGGTCCACTTAACCACTATTTAAAGGCATCAAAATATTATACGAGCATAATTAATACCACACTAAACTGAAAAAATGATTAGCATAATTTGGATTAACTTGCTATTCCAGTTGATTGGATCAAATTACAAAATTTAAATTTGGCTTTTTATCTCTCATAAGTGTGGCTTATAATTATCTGGTGGCTCAATTACCAGTACTAGGTGCAGATGCACACGTATATAATCAAATAAGCAAGACCTTAAAAGAATGTGTTTGTCAATAGGTCCTGACGGGTCAACATATAACAACCATAGCAAGAAAAATAAAAGCCTACGCCTAACGGCTAACAGAATGGCCACTCCTTGAGTCCTTTAATTTTTATTTTTTTTTAAATAAAAATTATGAATTGAGTCCTTTAATTTAATATGTCAATTCTAATCTTGAAAAAATAAAGCAAGTCCAATATATGAACACATATATAAAACTAGATTGCACTAACCACATATAAAATATGTCGAACAGTAACCATTTAAATCTCAAGAAACCAATAAAATAAAAAATAAAAAATTAGTAAGTTGATTTGGTTTTATGCAGAAAATAAGACATTATGAAAATTCATCACAAATTTCTCATGACTAATAAACGAAAATCACGTATAAAACAATAATAACAAATTTGTCTCCCTATAGCAATATAAAGATTCTTTAACCAAAACATATAGATGCAATAAAACTTCATATATCTAGAATATGAATTTAATATAAAATAAGACTCTAGTATGTGAAATTTAGAATACCAATCAATTTAAATTAAACGAAAGTATGCGTATTTCATACTGATAACGTGTTGTAAATCGACTTATTAACACAGCAGATCGAGAACAATAACAAAAAATATAAAACAATAAAGTAAAGAAAGAATAAGAAATAGAAAAAAATATGTAGAGAGAAAAGGAGATTTAAAACTCATATTACTAGATTAACCCTCAATTCGTTTGGTACACGGATTATTAATTCTAAGCTTAATTAAATCATAAAATTACTAATCCTAAATCTTGTTTGGTACAGAAATTTTAATTCATAATATTAAGTAATCCTATATATTTAGTAGTATAGATTAATGAATAGAATAAATTATTAAAATAATTAAATTACTTAAACACCTTTTGCCATATATATAGAATTTGTATTTTCCTATTTATTCTTTTTCTTTTTCTCATGGCGTCTCACCTTTTTTTAAAATTTTCAAGTTTTTTTTTCCTGTATTTTTTATTTCTTTCTTATTACTAACAGTCAAATAACACTTAAATCATTTTAACATTTCGATAATCTCATTTTTTTTTTTTATATTCCTTTTTCATAATTCTTTATTTTTAATAATGACACTTTATTATTTATTATTTTTAATTTTGTACTGATTTTAACTTTGAATATATAATTATATCTATAAATTAAATAAAAAAAACTTCTTTACATAACATAACATAAATTAAATTAAAACAGAAAAAAAAAACTTAAAAATTTAAAAAAAAAAAAAAAAAAAGTTAGAGGCTTATATTAGGACCCAACCATGAGAGGAAGCGATTTTTTTTTTTTTTTTTTTTTTATAGGGTTACCGATAATGGAAAAATAAATTAGCAAATTAAGACTATTTTTGAGACGTAAAGTAAAAAAAACGAGGTTATTTTAAGGATTAAAATTTCATAAATAATAATATTAGTAATCTCATTGGATAAATATTACTAAAAACATAGAGGTTAGGTTTTAGATAACATTGATTCTATAAATTTATTAAACTTTCGGAATTATTAAATCTAATATGAATCATATGTACTAAATATAGTGTTATTTACTAAATTATTGAAATAGTTTTATATATTCATATTAAACGGATTATAACTTTCTTTATACATATAAATAATAAAATTTTGATGTATATAATATTATTTTAATAATTTTATATCATAATCTCTCTAAATTATATATATAAATGTATTTTAAGTAATATTTACGTATAATAATTTATTTACTAACAAGTGAAAAATTATTGGATAAGATCATTGGTATAATTTTCTCTGGCACAAACACGTGAATTTTACGTTTAAGACTCAAAAACTCATGTGAGATGCAGAAAAAGTCCTATTATTGTCATAAATACCATGGTACTTTTGTCGTATAGGTGATGAACTCAATGGGGGCAGTAAAAGCCTGCCCAACATTTCTTGCTTTAGTAATAATATATATATATATATATATATATATATATATATATCCCATCTCAATTAGTTTTGAAATTAAGAAATTAAAACTGAATTGAATTGAATAATATTATCATAATTAGTAGGTCGTGCAATTTTAGGGTAAACATTACATTACATATTTAAATTCCATTGCAGTTTAGAAAATCTATGTTAAGTTTTTTAAAATCTTCATAGTAATAATCTGCTAGTTAAATCTAAATGCGAAAATCTCCATGAAATCAGTAAACCAAGTCAAGATCATACATTTCCATTTAACAACCGAAATTTTTTTTAAAAAAAAAAATCTAAACATTCAATGTTTCTTTCTTGAAATAAGTATCTCTTTGGTCCCCTATTTTATGAGTTATTTTCATCCAACAAACATTATCTGGAATAAAATGACTTTCCAAGCAGTAGTTGTTTGTATTTAGAGCATAAGATTAAGACAATTCAAAGAAAACCAGAAAAAGCATTTGCATTACTTTAACTCTTTCTCGTGTACTTGATGCTTACTTGCATACACATATATATTGTCAAAGTAACAGAAAATGAAGTTTATCTTATCCGAAAATTTTCCAAATTACACTCACAATCTCTAAGTTTCTTCATAGAAATACTTCTTGAAATACATTTAATATACCAAAACTTCTTATTCATTATCACAAGGGTCACGTAACCGAAGGCGAAATAACTCTATACATGTGAAATGGTAATTTTATCTGCTTTACCAATAGAGATGCACTTACTGGAGAAGATACTGTAATAATATGCAAAACTGAAGCTTTAGAATCTGTAATCACCAATTTTGGTGTCTAATGATAACTTCAGCTGCTGAACTTCTGCTCGGTAGTACTAGTCGATGCCTGCATTATATGGTAATAGTTAACACCATTTTTAAGGCAATGCAAGAGTAATTTGCATTCATAGTCATTAAACTTAGACGTTAATTTACTGCAATAAGCTCACTTAATTTAAAAGTGTTCTAATAAGATACAATTAATATGATTTTAATGGTGAGTTTTTAATATTAAACAAAAACAAAGTTTGGCTAACCCTGTCATCAGTCCATGACCAATTCATTAAAATCATCTTTATTGTACCTTAATTGTAGCTTAATAAATGGGAATGCAAACACAGATGTTGTCAAGAAAAATAGAATGCAGCAAACAGGTTACTGCTGTACTTTTAATTGATATATTGTTAGGAAATCTAAACTCTTGTTATTAATCATGTTATAGACTTATAGTCAATAACTTATAGTTAATGAACAAAATAAATACAAAAAAGGCCTAAAAGAAGCAAAATGAAAACATTTTATATGGCATAATCTATCTAGCCCTAACCCTGAAAAGAAAAGGAGAAAACACAAATGGGGAACTGAAGTCATCTACTAACAATGCACTTCAGATAATTCATCCATTTAAATTTGTTTTAAATTAAGATAATTGTTATTTTTATATTCCTTTTATGTTTGATACTTTGTTTGTGGTTTTTGTTGTTTTACTAGGTTTTTGGAGCTCTTTTTAGCAATTTTTGAAGAGCATGATTGTGCTTGGAGCTTAGCATGGCTGTGCAAAGGAAACTTGAGCTAAAATCACCATTCCAAAGGTTGCATAACCATGTGAAGAAAGGTGCACGATTGTGCCTTAAAATTCAGGTCTGCCTCTCTAAAAGAAATTGGCACAACTGTGCTCAATCAAGTGCACGGTTGTGCATATTTTCAGTGGTTGTGCAGAGCGGTTGTGCATACTGTGGGTGGTTGTGCAGAGAGGTTGTGCGTAAATTCAATTTTTCCAAGCTTAAAAGGATTCCAAGACCTTGTAAACCTAGATTTTTTATATTCCTATATATAGGGAAGATTTCTATTAGTTAGAGGAGGAGAATTACTTCTTTCATAGTTTTATATTAGATTGAGATTTCTTGAAAATTTTTGCAAGGAAAGTTGAAGATTTTCAAGTTTGGAGGAAGATTCAAGATTTTGGGCTTTTCACATCAATAATTGGTTCTTCCATTACCTGTAAACTGCTATTTAAGGACTTTTGGAGAATTGTTCTCTAACAAGACAAAATCATTGAGTTATTTTTTGTAAATAGGATATGATAATGTAATCAAATACATTTTTAATATAAACATTACATTAAAAATGCATTTGATTACATTATATTATATTACATTAATACATTACCAAACATAGCATTAATTCATTAACATAACATAATTAAGCTAAAGTAATATATACTGACCCCAACTGATGTCACAAAATTGCAAACAGCACATTTCACCGATCGTGCTCCATATTGATACATCAATAGCATCCTGCAGTTCCCACAATTCACATGTGCCACTTGATTTGCTGTCATAGTATAAGTTTCAATCTTATTTCCATCTAGTAGCAAGGCAATCTTAACTATATTTAATTTTCAGGTAATATATATAAGACTAGCTAGAATGGTTAAATCAATTCTTCTTATAATAATATTTATTCTATCGTAAATTCAATACCGTCTAAGGCTAAGTTGATGGTGTGACAACAAGAACATTGTACGCTTGTTGCTCCACGGATGTACATGAGTAAGGTGTGGCAGCCTCCACAAACCAACTGCGCCATTTCTGTGCCTGTTCAAATTTAAACACAAGTGATTATGCTTTGGTATTGGTCTCTTTAGACAACTGAAATGTTAGATCTTTGTTCTCAGTTTTTAGAAGCTCATTTATTCTTGAACATTTTTTTACTAATCTGTGTATGTGTATGTATACATATACATTGCTTCGACTGACTAAATTTTCTGGTTCGCCACTGGTTGTCATAGCACAATGGTAAAAGCATTGACAGGAAAGGGAAAGATTCTAAATTGAACTTTATGGTTTTTGCATGTTGGTTTTTTTAAATAAAGATCAGTCAACTCGAGAAAAAAAGGAAAGTGATCATTCTGGTAAGGCATTGTTTTGCAGTTTCATGCGTATAAATTCACAATCAAATTGAGCTTGTGATTAAATAATACATTATGATTGTCCACTGAAGAAAATAGAGAAAAAATAATTTATACCAGGAGGGGGCACAGTTGTGACTGCATTGCATACAGCACAGCATACAGAGGTTGCTCCAACTGGGTAGAGTAAAAGGTTTCGACATCCTGAACAAACAAGCTGGCTTTGTGCGCCTGATAAAACAAAAAATTAGTTTATGAACCAACTTTGCAGCCTCAGGTAAATAATTGAAGCGCAAAACAACATGAATTCAATTAAGATATAGATTCTAGGACCAATAAGCTGTGACCCAATGGTACTGGAGTGGTTTTCAAAATTATGAGATTACGTGTTTAAACCACTGGTGGAAGTCTAACTAATAATTAATAATAATAATAATAAAAGCTATGAATTGTAGGAATTGACAACATCTTGTAAAAAAGTAAAATAAAAACTAGAGCCTTGAGCTTGTAGGTGAGAATCATCTCTTATGCAAAAGTCCATTTGTCTTGAAGTGTGGAAAAAATATACTCACCTTTAACCTGTGCTGAAATTTAATCAAATATTTGGTAATTATAATAGATTGGAAACTGAACTTGGAATCTTCTTATTAGTTTATTTTTTAGAAATAACTACAGCAAGCAATACTACCTCTCATTGGTATTTGCAGAATTTCTTGATTACCCAAATCAGCAAATATTGAGAAACAAACTGTATTTATTTTATTTCATTTTGTACTTTTAGCAAACAGGTGTGGCTCATTTTGTTTAATATGCAACACAAAAATATTTTGAGGCCAAAACAAAACAGAGGAAACTTCATAGTTAAAAAGGCTAAAATTAAAAGAGCAAAACAGATTAAAATACCATTGGCAGGTGGTGTATAAGGTGCTGGAGGTGTTGGATAAGGAGCAAGAGGAACTGGCATTGTAATGTCTCTCAAAGCTAAAACTTTCTTTCTCAATTTCCTACAAACTTAAAGCCTCAAAAACAGAGAACAGAACAACCCTTTCTCCTATTCTTGCCATGCCTGTACAAAGAAAAGTAAAATACTTAAAAACAAATACTTTACATGAATTTTTTTTTTTTTTTTTTTCTTAAAGAAAAAAACTTCTATAAACACCATAAAAGCTGCAAATCTGAACTATATACCATTTAACATTCACAAGCTTTTTTTTTTTTTAAATAAAAAAAAGCTTAAAAGGACTGTGACAGATTTTAATAACTAAGAAACTAAAATAACCATTACCCAATTGAGCAAATTTATATTTGGAAATAACAAAGTAAGGGTATCCCTTAAATTTGCTTTTTTTTCTTTTTTTTTTTTTTTTGCTATTGAGGGACACAAAAGCTTGAAGAGTTGAGAGTTGAAGACAAAGTAATGAAATCCACTAAACATTTATGAAGTGGGGCAAACACATACCTTCAATAAGTTTGCAGATGAAGTTGAGAGACAGAGAGAGAGAGAAAGGGAGAGGATATAAGTGAGCAATGGACAAAAAAGATTGAAGTTAAAAACAGATTTTTACTATTTCCATTTATTTATTTATTTATTTATTTATTGTGCTTTTAGATAGATGTAGTGGTTAACTTCCATTCTGTTGGTGGCATATCAAGATCAACTTTGTCAGAAACTCGTTGCCCCCACACTCCTTTGCCATGTTTTGATTCTATTAGACCAATGAGTATTTAATATTTCAATTAAATGATTCACAAATCTTTTTAAAGTTAAAAATTTAATGGAAATTAAATTTATAAAAAAGAAACAATTAAAATATTAAAATTTAACTTCATATAATTTTATATATCCGAATTATTTTTATTACTAAAATTTTAAATTCGAGTTTCAGTCGAAATTGAATATGTCGAAAAAAAAAAAAAACTCCAATACATAAATGTTTTATCTAAATTTCAATTTAAATAAGTTGCTATTTTTAAAATGAAGAAAATTCTTAGCAACATTATCTTCTTGTATACCTAACAAACTACTGATAGATATTTCAAAATTTTATTATGAATATATATTTATTTTTTTAGTTAGTGTAAACACACTGGTATTCTTTTTACATTTAAATATAATTTTCGTATTAGACCTAATGTATATGCTAAGTGTAGTTTAATCTTTTCCTTATAATGGTTTAGCTTAATTTTTTATATTATTAGAATAAAATTTTCTTTTTTATTTAATTTTATAAAAATAAGATCATAATTATGACATCATAATGATTTCATCGAATTAAACGGGACAACCAAACCGGTTGAACCAAGAATTGGTTGGATACAGCCCACAACTTTTGGCTCAAAATCTTGCATGCACGTGAGTGTTGCATTCAGCCCAGAAAGGTCCTTGTTCATGGGAATATAGAGGGTTAAGATTAAGCCACATCACATATCAGAGCAATCACCAATCAGGACCGTCAGTAAGAGTTGGCATGCTAATAATAAAGCTATTGTAGTGGTCCTATTTATTCTTTAACAAATTATGATTTGTTGGGTTTAGTTACTATCATGGTTGTAAGATCCGGTCTGACCTGTCCGGTTCAACCGATAAAAATGGGAACCGGACCAGAGACCGGACCGAAACCACCACAAAACCCGCCTTAGGTGAAAACCGGTAAAAACCCGGCTCACTCGGACGGGTACCCGGGACTTGGATGAACCGGCCACGGGTGAGCGGGGTGAAACGGGTTGGATTTTTTTTTTTTCAATTAATATAAACCTAAAACGCTGCCGTTTTGTCCCTAAATCCCTAAATCTGATACAAAAACACACACTCTCACTCTCTTCTCCCCTCTCTCCCGTTTTATCTTTTCCAGTGATCTGAAACCTTATCCCCTCTCTCTCTCGTGTCCTCTGTTTCTTTTCTTCATATTAGCTCCTGATAGTGAAGAAGGAAGAGCTTAGAAACATTTATGAAGTCTGAAAGCAGGAAGGTTGTAGAGTAAGAGCTCAGGTATGGATATTCTCTCTCAGTTTATGTTTAATTCTTTTTCCTAGGAAGTTTTGAATGCTTGATTCTCTAAATAAAATAAGCAATTAATTCCCCTTCTCTGTATAAATGTCAATCATATCATAGTTAGTTCCTTTGGAACCCATATCAAAGAGCACTTAAGTAATACCCTGAACCAAGTAAAGTTGCTTAGTTGAAGCATACAGAGTATAGTATTAAAGCACGCAAAGCTCCCCATAATAAACTATAGAATATTAGAAATATACAACTAAACTTTCAATTAAGGGAACAGAGATTTCTATTATGTTTATCTGTGTTGTTGTTTTGCTAATTGTGTTTTGGTTTAATCTTGATAGTTTCTGATATTAATTAAATTAGTTATTATGATTAGTATTATGTAATTAGATTGTACAGATCACAAAGGTAGCTTTACTTTGCAAAAAAGCCTAATTGAAGTCCTGAATGGTTAGGTGAAGATTTAATGGATAGAAAAAAAATATAAAACAAATTAAGGGAAATGAACTTTGAACTATATTTCTTTTTTTTTTTTAGTTCCCCTAGCTGTAAATTATGAGAGCAACTTGAACTGAATTAATGCTTGAAGAGAAGCTTTTAGAAGGAAATTAGAGTTTTCTTTATATCCATTATCATTTTCTTAATTTCATTTTGTTGATTTACATATTGTCTTTTCTTATTTACAATTTAAGTTTATTTATTTTAGACTCCATTACAAGAAGAGAGCTTATGACCCTATTGATTATGAGTGTATCGACAAGATTGAATTTTGGATAGTAGAGCAAGAGCCAACTCCAGAACTTGATATGGAAGA
>CATKHJ010684502.1:0-14946 GCA_949750685.1 Vernicia montana | reverse complement strand
TTTTGCGTCATGAGCGAAAGCAAGGGAATTTCCTAGTTGAACTTTAAACTTCTCTTGTAAGTTCAAGACTTTTATATATATATATATATATATATATATATATATATATATATATATAAGTCTTGAACTTACAAGAGAAGTTTAAAGTTCAACTAGGAAATTCCCTTGCTTTCGCTCATGACGCAAAAGTTTTAGGCAGTTAAAGCATCTTTAAGGTATTCTTTATTTTAAAAAATATATTTTACCTAATAAAATGTATTTTAACTAATATTTGAATTTAAAAAATAAACAAATTTTCTTAATTCTAACGAAGCATTAACGTCTTAAAATTAAATAACTTATTCGAAGGAGATAATTTTTTTTTTAAAAAACAAAGTAATAGAAAAAGAGATAATATTAATTATAATTAAAATAAAAAGTAAAGTTTAACTATTTATATCTACATAAATAAATTATTTGAGTATTTTTTTCATTGAATGACTATTTATTATAAAGAGTTTAGTTTAAGTAAAAAGTGTATTCAAATTAGTTATTTTAATTATATTTTGGAGAACTAATGATTATGAAATATGAATTACAAATGTATTTAGACATTGAGATTGAGTTGTATATTTGAATTTGATGTAAATACTGGATTTTATTTTTATAAAAAAAAAAATTATAGAGGGAATTTTAAAAATTTTAAGGGTTGAAGCCGGACTATGCATAATGGAAAAACTCTAAACAAATTATTATGCTGGTTGGATGGGTCGAAAAAAGCCCAGGCTCATGAACAATTAGCAGTTAATATCTAGTCTTATTAAAGGCTGGCTTATACATAAGAGCTAAATTTCCTATTAAGGTGAGTTGGAGCCCCCAAAGCCCATAAATAAATCTAACAAATTGTGGGTAACAACGGATTAGTTTTCTCAACTCGATTTTAGAGGATCAGTAATTATAAATTATAAAAAAATTAAGAGAAAATAAAAATAAGGACTAAGGAGGAAAAAAATAAAGAAATTAAAACAAAAAATTTATAAGTGATAATTTTCTTTTCTTGGATCTTAATAAAAATACAATATATTTATGCTTTTAATGATTTTTTAAGGATAATATAATATAATATTTTTATTTTAAAGTAAAAATATTTCTACACGTGAAAATAATTGGAAAAAGAAAAGTATAATTATATAATTCTTGATAATATCGTGAAAAACATAAAACGTAATTTTTTTTAAAGTTAAAAAATAATAAATATAAAATTAATTATTTTAATTATAACAATATTTACGTTGATGATATCGAGAATTATAATATATCAGTTGAAAATTTTCTTTTATTCAAACATTATATTCATATCATATTGAAACTATACATCTTTGCATTTGCACTATGTATTAAAAAATGATGTATGAGTATTGATGCAATAATCTAACTTGATAAATAATTTTAATCTCATAGTCTTTAATTCAACCAAATCTAAAAACTCTAACCATTCATCCATTTAAGCTCAAAATTTTACACATCAAACCTATTTTTTTTTATTTTATTATTTTATTATTTTTCACTTCTTACTTTTAACTTAAAGCAACCAAAAAAAAAAAAAAAAAAAATCTGAAATATGTTGAACTTGAAAGTCACCAGTAGCTGGAACCACTTATCATCACAGCAAAAAGAAATATAAAAGAGCAAGATTCCTCAAATAATCTTGACCATCCATTGCCATGCTATAAATTCGAAAGTCACAAATTCCACGTAAAGTGGGCCATACCCAAACACTTATAGCCCTTCGTTATCAACTTGACAGGAACCATCAAAAGTCACAACCTTCTGATTATACTGTGACAACCACATTCATCACCTGCACGTAACATTAATTCCTCACCTATCACCTCTCCCTATCTTAAAAAAACGCATTAGCTATTTAATTTCAATTTTATTTTTTATTTTTAAAATTTTCTCTGCTAAAGTGCTAATGACAAAAAAATAAAAAACAAAAACCAAAACCAAACCTTGCACACAATAATAACAACTGTAACCTTCCCTTCTTCTTCGCATGTTATCGGAGCTCCGGCTCCCTTAACGGAGCCCCAGCTCAGTACCCATATCCACAATCTCTCTCTCCCTTTATTCTTCATTTTCATAAGCTAAAGGATCTCTTCATTTCTTGATTTTCTGATTTCGGATCTTTAATTTCTTTTTTTTTTTTTCTTTTTTTTTTTTTTTGCAATGTCAAAAGCTTGGGGTGGTGCCATCGGCGACTGGGCCGCCGATGTTGAGCGTGAGGAGCGGGAAGCGGCTGCCGAAGCGGAGGCAGCATCTGCTGCTTCTTCCGGTGAGTCTCAGAACTTTCCTAGTCTCAGAGAGGCTGTAACCGCGAAGCCTAAGAAGAAGAAAATGTCTTTTAATGAGTTTTACAACTCGTCTGGTGGTTTAAGCGGTGGTCGTGCTTTAGAATCGAAAGGTTTAACTCCTGACGAGATGCTTCGGCTTCCTACTGGTCCTAAGGAACGGTCCGCTGACGAAATGCAGTATGGAAGACTCGGTGGTGGGTTTTCGAATTATGGACGGACCGGTGCGCCTCCTGGTCGAACGCGTGACCGTGATGAAACCGATGGAGGGTCCTGGGGTGGTGGTTTTAGAAGGCAGTTTGGTGGATTTGATGAAGAGCGTAGAGGTCCACCTTCTAGGGTTTCTGACTATGATCAGCCGTCGCGTGCTGATGAGGTTGATAATTGGGCAATGACGAAGAAACCACTTCCTTCATTTGATTCTGGCCGTCAAAATCGGTATGGTTCGCTAGGTGGTGGTGGTGGTATGGGAGGTGGTTCTAGGGCTGATGAGGTTGATAATTGGGGAACTGCTAAAAAACCTCTTCCTACTAGATCATCTACTTTTGGTTCAGGTTTTCGTGATCCTGGACCTGAGCCTGATCGGTGGACAAGAGGAGGAAATCGTGAGGCGGAGCGGGAAAGGCCTAGACTGGTTTTAGATCCTCCAAAGGCTGATGTAGGTGCTGATGAGTTGGTTAAAACAAATAGGCCAAATCCATTTGGGGCAGCTAGGCCAAGAGAACAGGTGTTGGCTGAAAAAGGATTGGATTGGAAAAAGCTTGAGATGGAGATTGAAGCTAAGAAGACGAGCTCACATTCAAGCAGGCCCACCAGCGCGCATTCAAGTAGGCCTTCAAGTGCACACTCAGCCAGGTCAGAGGGGCCAGGTCTGCAGCAGGGATTGGAGAATTTGTCATTGAAGCCGAGGCCAAAGGTGAATCCTTTTGGAGATGCAAAGCCTAGAGAAGTGTTGTTGGAAGAAAGAGGTCAGGATTGGCGAAAGATTGATCTTGAGTTGGAGCATCGCAGCGTTGGCAGGTATGTATTTGTGAAGGTTTTCACTCAGCATTGTGATTTTAATGTTTTTGTAGCTTATGGCAGACTGTAGAAATGAATATTGATGTGTGTTTTAGATTGACTAGAATATGTTGAAAGTTTGGGAATGCTTAAATGTTTAGCAATACTTATTATTGAATCATCATTGAAGTTGGTACTTATCTTTTGAATATATATTGGTTGTCATAGCACATATAGCCATTACTTGAACCATAATAATACTTTGAGGTTCATTCCAATGATTTTGGGATTATTAATATGATATGATGGATAAACTGTTATATCTATCTAGCTTTAATTATAATTAGTGGATGTATTTCACTTATATTTGTACCTTGTGGTGATAAGAAACATATTGAATGCTAACCTTGTTTAGCACACTAGTATATTGATTTCTTGATGTTGGCAATTTTTTCTTGGTGTAGAACATCTCTTGAAATGGTAAATCTATGAATATGGTGTGAGTCTGTCTTATAAAACTTATCTAGGAAATTTATTCATTCATTTTCTGTTGAAGTAGGCAATGAAGAGGGCATTTCTACATGATTTTGGTAGCTATTGAACTTTCGAATGCACAGTCATGTTAACTTGTGCCTAAATGCTCTGCGCAGCTATTGTAAAACAAAGGTTGAGCCATTGAGGAACTCTTTAGTCACTAACTAATCCTTTCTGTGTTTTATGCCTTGTTATCATCTTTTGTTATTGTTATCTGTTCCATGTTGAACTGTTAGCTGAACAGCTCTCTCCAGTTACAAAGTTATTAACTGATTATGATGGCCACTAAGATATGATTTGCTTATAACTTTGCAAGTTTTCCAAGTGTGTGGTTTGCTTGATTTTAGTTTCTAGTATTCTAACACACAAATATACATGTAAACAATGATGCCTTGCTCTTTTGACAAGCTTTACATTTGTTGAAAAATATGACCCAAATTTGAGTAGACCGGGCTAAAAATCTTACAGACCATACTTGAGTGCATCTGTATCTCACAAGCATTATTGAGTTTATCTAGTATAGTTATTATGGTCCCTGAGCAATGTGTCATTGAATAACAACTAAACTGGTAAAAGTAGCTCATTGTTTTTTTGTTTACAATTACACCTCATCAAAATATATTATTAGCTTACCTTTTCATTTTAAAATTTTTCTTTCTTGGGCTAATTGCCTGAAGGATAAACATTGGAAGACCCAAACAACTTGCATCACAAACCAGGACATGTTGGATGTACCACTAACTTCAGCAAGCTGGGTTGGTGTTGGCTGAGTGTTGATTTCAAAACATGGTCTCCTTTTTGTTAGGTCTAAGACTCTAATTTAAGTGTGATTGCTACATGCCACAGATTTAATGCAAACAAAGTGGCACCTTTTTTTTACTTCATAATTTTTTGCCGAACAAACTTCTTTGATATTATATTTGAATACATCTTGATTATAAATCATTGATTTATTGCATTAGATCCAATTTTGCTGCCATATGATATGGTTCATTTGAAATAAATTTCATTTAATTGCAAGGTTATCTTGTTGGCTTGTTAATGTGGTTACAGTTTTATGCTTTATATTCTTAGTCACATTGTAAATAGTATCATTACTAATACCTTAATCATTGGGGGAAAAAGAGTAGTTGTGTCGTACCATAGACCTATTTTTCAGCCCAATAGTGATCACCTTTTTAAGGGTACATTTTATGCTGCATTGTGGGTTGCTTTTGATTTTTCCCCCATCCAAAAGCTTATTTGACCTGCATTCAAAAACACATCAATTTAGTTTCATAATGAGGAAACACAGGTTAGCTGCCTGAAAATTTTGAAAATTGCATTTTTGATAAGCAGGTAAACCCATGATGCCAAATGAAGCTTAATTACTTGTGCTCGGACCAATATGAATGCATTCATATTAGATTGCTTTGGCATGCGGTAGCACCTACATTATCAGTTAAATGATCTGACCATAATTGCACTGAAGGCCTTGCCAGCATAGCTGGTTGTTCTCTTGGCTTGATGGATTGGAAATATTTCTTTTTGGCATAGCTTTTTTATCTCGAGACAGAAGTCTGGCATTTTTATGGTTCTTTTTCAATTGTTTTTTCTCCCTTCATTTGTAACTTTTTATTTGCAATTTTCTCTTAATCACAAATTCATATGGGCTTTTTGATAAATATGATCTTAAAGTACCTAGTAATCTAGGCACTTTGTTCAGCATATGCTTCTGTCACTCTTGTTTGCCCAATATTTGTGTATGAATTTTTACAGTCGAGTGTGCTATGTGGTTCATTTATGCATGCATCTTCGCTTAAGCTATTTTTACAACTTCCAATGCAAATGTTTATTGCATTTGGTTCTCTGGGATTGCCTGTGCATTATTTCTCCTACTTGATCTTTGTTTTGCTAGTTCCTATTACTTGCCAATACCATCTAATACTATTGTTTATACCGATTATTTCTCCACTCCCTCACTCTTTGAAGCACTTCACTTGAGTTATGTAACTGGTGCCATCCAGGCTTCTTTATTTTGGTTTGTTGCGAGGTATGACTAGTTTCTTCTGCTATTTGTAGATGCTTTCTAATTACATATATTTCTACTACTATGCTGATAAACAGCATTGCCTGTCAACTTTGCCTTGGTGTATCTTGCTCTTATGTGTGACTTAAACACCTTGTAGTTTACCTTCCTAACAGTACAAATTGTTTCAGGACTGAAACGGAGGAGGAGAAATTGTTGAAAGAAGAAATAGAGTATTTGAAGAAGGAGCACGAGAAAGAACTTACAATAAAAGGTAATAGGGAAACTCTGCAAGGGTCTGGTGGAGACCAACCCAATTTAGAAGATATAATATCCCAGAAAGAAAAGGAATTAGAGCAGCTTGTCCGTGATTTTGATGACAAAATTCGATTTGGACAGAAGGCTGTTGAAAGGCCAGGTTCTGGGGCTGGCAGGGCTGCTAGTTTCTCTGAGAGGCCACCTTCTCAATCTGGGTCATTTGATGAGTCTAGACATATGGAGTACATGGATAGGCCTGGATCACGTGGCACACAAGATGCTTGGACAAGACCTAGTGAAGACCGAAGAGCATTTCAAGGTGGCAGGGAAAGAGGATTTCTGGGTAGCAGAGACTTTGACAGGTAAACATATATCAGTAGTTGCTTTCTCCCATATTCCTATATTAATATTCTTTGCTTTTTCTTTCTAGCTAGGAATGATAGCCCGTTGCCACCTTTTCATCTTTGGACCTTTTAGATCTTGAGGGAGGTATACCTATTTAATTATCAACCATGCAAGAGTTTTGGATTCAATGCCCTGTCAAAATGATAAATTCTTCTAAGTATTATATTATCTTTTTTTTTTTTTTTTTTTTTTTGCGGGGGTGGTGGGGGGGAGGTGGCCATTGGGCTTGTCTACACGAAGGGGAATAGCATATTTTCTCCCTAGTCTCTAGTTCTCAACCCTATACCTAATCAACTAGAACATCAAACCTCTTTTTACCATATGGAAATTGTTGAAATGGGGAGTTGATCGGAACTTCCAATGTTCCTTGACCCATATACTTGAGCCAGTAAACTGTTGGGCCAAGTTCAAGGAAAAAAGGGTTATCAATTGCATGGCAATAACTATCAAATTGGTTATGGCAGAAGTTCCTGTACAAAGCCAAAATTATAAACAGTTGTCCCTTTTTTTTTTTTTTTTTTTTTTTTTAAGTTTCCATTCCAAGAAATTTTGAACAGTTATTTGTTTGCTTAAGTGGGAATTTTTAGTGTGTTGGTTCTATCTCAGTCAAAATTAATTTTCCCCTACTTTCATAAAGGCTAGAGGCCTAGCTGATATGAAGAGTTCTGGGTAACTAGTACCTCAAGCATAATGTCACGGGATTATGTTAACGCAGTGGATATTACCCGTGTGGCACTTAGCAAACTTGATGTAACAATAAGCTTCCAATCAAGGACTAACATTTCCATGAGAAATTACATTTAGCCCCTCTACTTCTTCCCCTCCCATACCAACTCCTTTGTTTTTTTACTCTCTATCCCCTAAGACGTACCCTCTGTAGACAAAAGAATACAGTGATGCTCTTCTGATACGAGTCTGAAGGGTGGAATGTTCTGGCTGGTTTGTTAGTTCCTTGTAGTCATATATGTGTGCCATGATTTTGTGGTAATTTGCATCTAAGGATAATAGATAGTTGTCTTCTTGAAGCCTAACCTTTTTCTGAATGGATGCTCTGTTTGCTAGTTTGTCTGGGTGCAACACTGAACATTATCTTTTTTGAGTGTATAAATTTGGCAATTTGGCCGACTTACATAATTTGCTTGCACACTCCTGTTTTGAATAATCTAGTTGCAAGAATATACTCACTTCAGTGGGCTATATTCTTCTATTAATGCGAATTACAAGGAAAAATGGAATCTCTAATGCTAATGATGTCTCTACTGTTTGGTAGGTCAAGGTCAAGGGAGAGATGGTGAGCAACTGATGTTGTTAGATTAATGAAGTTCTCTCATCAGCTTTTGAAGACGGGAGCCAAATAATATTTTGCCTCACTTTTTTCTTTTATTATTATTATTGTCCTCTTGTTTTTGCTCTGGGAAATGGAGCAAGGATTATTGAGTACTAGCATTGGGAACAGTTGCGTTAATCTACTGTTACATTTTGAAACTTGTGTAAAATTGCAATTTTCCCCCTTCTTCTGTTTCAAAACGAGCCTGTATTATTTGTTAGGACTCAAATTTTAATGAACACCATGGAACTTGCTAGTTTATTTTTGTGATGATTATTTTGATTGTTATATACAGTTTAAGTTGCTTCTGTTGTGCAAGCAAAGGTAACTTTATTATCTTTTCCATGTTTGAGGTTGAGGATGCCATCCATAAAGTTTCCTTTGATTTTCTTCCTTTTTGTGCAAAATGCACAACCATCAATTTTGCTCGTTGCTGTTTTGGTCCATTTGTAATGATAGTAGCTTCAATGAGCTAAGTGAAGATGATGGGGCAACTAAATGGTTAAAGCAACTTTAGGCTGATATTTGTTGGTTGAACTATCTTCAAAATGATAAATCAAGTCTTGTTTGGTAAATTTTTTTTTATTATTTTTTTTCTTTTTCTTCTATTTTGGGTTTCCGCCCTTGTCAATATAATAGCAAACGCTAAGAGAAGTATTCTGAGCCCGAGAGACTCTGGATTTACTCCAATGTAAAATTGTGAAATGGACTGATTTATCTCAAATTATAGAAGGCCCCCTCTAGCTAACCCAGTTAACAATCTCCATTATCATATACAAAGTTGGCTTCAATTTTAGTATAATGGTAAGATCAAAGCTATTCAATGGTAAAGATCAAAGCAGAAGTTCTGAAAATTATCAGATTCGAATGATTTAAGGGATTTTGTTTGTAGTGGTAACATGACAGAGTCTGACCAACAGCATATGCAATCAATTGAATATTAGTAAATTGATTTTTGGACATATAGCCTAGACAGCTGCAAAAACAACAATTTTCAATTTTCAATTTTTTAATGTCACTTGTACATATTAAGATATAAAAATAAAATACCTTTTCTTGTATAACTTAAAACTAATATAAAGGTCTAAATTAAACTTTTCCTCCAACTTCATGACTCATCTGCATTGAAATTGGGACAAGTTTCCTTCTTTAAAAAATGAATAAGGTAAAGGGTCTTGAAATTTCAGTAATATTTTCTTGATTTGGTTAAAGGGTTTGTTTAAAATGGCTGCAAGAACTCTGCAAACAGCAAGACTTGCTAGTACGAGTGATGGAAGAAAAAGTCTTCTTGGGTAATTAGCAAGACTATTGTTATGGCATTGGCAATTGGTATTGTTTTTATTTCTTCTTTACTGCTTTTCTTCTTCTTATCTCCATCAAGTGCTTGTCAGATTCCAGCAATTTACAATTTTGGAGATTCAAACTCTGATACTGGCAGTGCCTCAGCAACGTTTGGCCGTCTTCCTTCTCCCTTTGGTGAGACTTTTTCCGGGAAACCTTCCGGCCGGTGTTCTGATGGGCGTCTAATCATTGATTTCATAGGTTAGTAACAAGCAATAGCTTTTTTTATTTTAAGTTGTAACTTCACAGTCCTAAAAACAACTCCAGTATAATCAAGCCAAATCTTATTAGTACAAAGCAATAGTTTAATTTTGATTATTTTGAAGATGTGAATATATATATTTCAATTTTATACCTATTATAGCAAATATTTTGCAGCTGAGGAGTTAGGACTGCCATACCTAAGTGCATATCTTGATTCTATAGAATCAGATTTCAGACATGGAGCAAACTTTGCTGTTAGTGGAGCTACTATTCAACCTTCAGATGCCAAATTGTTTGGTGCAGGTTTTAATCCTTTATCTCTCAATATTCAGCTTTCACAGTTCCAACAGTTTAAAGATCGAACCATTGAGTTATACAAACAAGGTTAGATGGTCAAGATGCAAGAAATTTTAACATTTTTTTTTTTTTTTGGTTAATTAGGCTTTGATTGAATTCGAACTTATAACATTTTTTATGATGTATCGTACGTCTAAATGCTTAATTTCTGATTCTTCAGATAAAGACTTGTGGACTAAAAGCAGTCTGCCAAGTCCAGAAGACTTCTCAAAGGCACTTTATACATTGGATTGTGGGCAAAATGATCTTCATTTTGAACTTATATCAATGAGAGATGAGGAGAAAGTAATGACATTATTCCCCAGTGTAATCAATCAGTTTGCTTTAGCCATAGAGGTAATTTTTAATTTCAGTTATCTTGTTTAAGTTAATGAAATTTCTATTTTTTCTATGTATATATTCAATCGAACTAGTTTGGGATTAAGGTTTAGTTGAATTGTGTTGAGTTTGCATTGTTGGTGTTGAAATTGTATCAGAAACTATACCAAGGAGGAGCAAGAACATTTTGGATACATAACACTGGACCTATTGGCTGCTTGCCCTCTTTTGTGATAAAGTATCCTCCAAAACCTGGTGATGCTGACCAAATTGGTTGTGTGAAGTCTTATAATGATGTGGCTCAAGAATTCAATAACCAGCTTAAGGAAAAGATCTCCAAACTAAGGACCCAACTATCTGATGCACTAATTATTCTTGTTGATATCCACTCAGCCAAATACTCTCTTATTAGCCAAGCAAAAAAATGTGGTAAGTTAGACATATGTGTATGTAAATATGAGGATCAATTCAAAGTTTATATACCTTAAACATAACAAGATGATAGATAACATAACTAGTCAGAGTCATGGGTTCAACACTCGAATATTTCAATTCAAGAGATTATACATTAGAAATGTATTTGATTATATTACATTACATTCAAGTATAGCCTACCAAACGTATTCTAATTCATTACAGGGTTAGCTTTAGTGTTTGACTTGCTTAATTTGTGTGTTCACTGAATGCAGGTTTTGATGATCCACTGGGGTTTTGTTGTGGGCACTATGGGGATTATAGAGTTGAATGTGGGAAGACAACAACATTAGTGAATGGAAGTAGCATTTATGGAGGTTCTTGTAGTGATCCTTCAAAATACATTAGTTGGGATAGCATACATTATACTGAAGCTGCAAACCATTGGATAGCCAAGACCATCATGAATGGTTCACTCTCAGATCCTCCATTATCCCTAATAAAAACATGTACTTAATTAGCCTGTTCTTGCACATTCTTAAGCTTAAAAATGTACTCATGCAAATCTTTTTTTACCAAGGAATCTTCAAAACGTGTATAAAAATTTATTTTTTTCCTCAAGTTTATTGAATGGATGTCAAGATCAATCAAACAATAACTTGAATTTGAATATGTTAAGAAAAGAGTAAAATAAACTAAACAATGAAGGTAGGTAGGACTGTGACATAAAAACAAATTTATCATTAACATCTGACTTCTAAAACAATCCCATGTTCTATAAATTTATAGGGTTTATTTTCTTTAAATATTATATGTCAAACTACAGACAATGGAGTTGGGGCAAGAAAAGATCAAACCATTGCAATTTTTTAGAGTGGAAATAAAGATCAAATCATTGCAATTATTTAGAGTAGAAATAAAGAATTCATATAACCGATTTCAATTAATTTTAAGATGAACGCTGAGTTGAGTTGTAATAGTTAAAAAATATAATACATAAAAAAAATAATAATAAATCCACATAAAACTTAAGCAAGTAAATAATAAATAAGAGTAGTAGCATGATTTATATACTTCACAAGCAAACGTATATAAATTTTCTAATGAAAATAAAATTGATCAAGTTAAAAGTTGAAGCAAACATCACTTGTTTGATAAAAGTCCTCTGACAGAGAAAATCACTACCACTAACAGCATAGCATCATGAACTGGTCAAGATCCACTAGCATCATCAGTAGGAGATGGAAGAGTCCGTGGGGGCTAAACCAAACTCTGCAAGCAGTAGCAATCGCACTTTCTTTAGCCCTCGTATTCTCAGTTTTTGTAACCAGGGGACGAGTAATAAAGAATATTGTTGACTCAAATGGTTGTGACTTCCCTGCCATATTCAACTTCGGCGATTCAAATTCTGACACCGGCGGCAAATCCGCAGCGTTTCATCGACTCTCTTATCCTAATGGCTATTCTTTCTTCCATAAATCATCTGGGCGGTACTGCGATGGGCGTGACATTATTGATTTTATGGGTTAGTATAGTAGATCAATTTGGGTTTTTTTATTTTTATTTATTTGGGCTTACTTTTTGTAAGTTTTAAGAGTAAAGTTTTGATCTTTATTGATTTTTGTTCGCAATTCTTTGCAGCTGAGAAGTTGGAATTGCCATTTTTGAGTGCTTATTTAGATTCTATTGGCACAAATTTTAGACATGGGGCAAATTTTGCTACAGGAGGATCTACAATACAGCCAGTGGATAATAGAATATTTGAGAGTGGTTTTAGCCCTATTTCTCTTGATATACAGCTTTTGCAGTTTGAACAATTCAAGGAACGAACTCTTGAGCTATATAATCAAAGTGGGTTGAAAATTTTTTTGCATAAAAGAGAAGTTTAAGTGGTTTTTTTTCCCCTTGAATTGCTAATCCCATTTTTAAACTTACTGTTTTCAGTATGTGGATTCTTGATTTTCAGGTAGAAATTTGGACTTTAGGAATAAGCTACCAAGACCTGAAGATTTCTCCAAGGCACTATACACATTTGATATAGGACAGAATGATATTCATTTTGGGATTAAGTTAATGACTGAAAAGCAAGTTGTTGAATCTATACCCAGTATCATTAATCAGTTTGCTCTGGCAGTAGAGGTAACTTGAACTTACCTTTGTGTAGCTTCTTCTTAGCTGTTAGTCTATATTCTTTCAAAGGAATTAATTAGTATTTGCAATGTGCGTATCAGTTATCCAACATCCAAATTCAAGCTTGAACCTTGAGTATGTAAGACTCTTCATAACTAATTATTGGAAATATGGGGTTTTTCACTAGAATCAATGGCCAATTGTTGGAATTTTATTTTGGTTTTGGCATCTGGAATAAATTTAAAGCAATGAATAGCTAAAGGTACTTACAAACTTGGAAATAATGAAATATTGTGTATATAGGTCCTTGGGAGGAAGCAAGATTTAGATTCAGCTCAACTGAGATTTCATAAAACAAAAAATAAGAATATACCAACTTTTTCTGAAGAATATGTGTAGCAATAATATCCTAGATGGTATAATTCTTGTTATAATAATGACTTGCAGTTTCTTGCTACTATTGATTGACTTCCAACGTTCACTTCGAGTTTGTTTGGCACTGATATCTGCAATGAGGCTTGATTTAGCATAAATTAAGAAGTTTTTGTTATGTTATTTACTGTTGCAGAAATTGTATCAACTAGGAGCAAGAATATTTTGGATACACAACACTGGTCCTATTGGCTGCTTACCTTTTACAGTTATATATTATCCTCCAAAGCCTGAGAATACAGACCAAAATGGTTGTGTGAAGTCCCACAATGATATTGCCCAAGAATTTAATAGACAGTTGAAAGATAGGGTGTCCCAGCTTAGGAAGCAATTCCCAGATGCAGAGCTAACTTATACCGATATCTATACAGCTAAATATTCATTAATTTCTGAAGCAAAGAAGCATGGTAAGCTTCACTTTTATACTAGCCTTGTCTCCATCTTATAAGTAGTAGTTTCTTTGTTTCATTTCTTTATCTTTTGCTTCTATGCTGGCTCTGCAGGTTTTACTGATCCACTTGGATATTGCTGTGGGCATTATGGCAATTACCGCGTTCAATGTGGGAGAAAGGCAATGGTGAACGGGACAGAAATATCTGGGGATCTATGTGAGAACCCTAAAAGATATATAAGTTGGGATGGCATACATTATACTGAGGCTGCAAATCAGATCATAGCCAACAAGATTCTTGATGGTTGGCTGTCAGATCCTCCTATTCCCATCAATGAAGCATGTGGCAAGTTTGTTCATTTGTTACAATAAGCACCAGGCACAAGGACAAAGTAATTCAGTTATTCCTCATTTTGTATCAACAATTTAGTCATTCTTGCAAATTCTTCTTCTTTCTTTGTCCTTTTTTTTTTTTTGTTAACCTGATTCAAGTTCAGTCTATTTTTTGTTCATATTCAACTACAAATTTTAACATCAGTGTTCTAAAGAAAATGGATCTTTTTGGAAAAATTGAAAAAGAAAACGA
Source organism: Vernicia montana (assembly GCA_949750685.1). NCBI lineage: Eukaryota > Viridiplantae > Streptophyta > Magnoliopsida > Malpighiales > Euphorbiaceae > Vernicia > Vernicia montana. The sequence continues at coordinate 912 of CATKHJ010684502.1, read as the reverse complement.
CTCCACTGGGGATCGAACCCAGAATCTCTGGTTCCGTAGACCAGCGCCTTATCCATTGGGCCATGGAGTCTTGCTGGTCAATTTTGGTTAATTTATATATATAATTGTTTATAAAAGGGACAAATTTTCTTTGGCTTTGTAAGTTGGAACTTTTATTTTTTAGAAATGATTTGGTATTTTTGGAATAAAAATCAAGGAGTTTATACTTTTATTTTCTTCTCATGATGTGGATGGATAACATGTGAATATCATACAATGGATAGGATTAAAAGGGACCAAAAATGGTTAGAAGCATAAAATATATGGAATTAATGTATCAATCCATCTCATATTATAATTAATTTGGATAAAATGCCTCCCTATAGGTAATCACACTAAAAATTTCCATATGGGGAAGAACAATAACTATATTTCTATTTCTATTTCATTTTCATTTTCATCCCTAAAATTAACACCAAAAGAAAAAGGGAAGGAACAATAATGAGTTTCCACTCAAAGTTTTCTTTTAGTTTAATTCATCCAAGCATGACTTGTTATTAACTTAGACAAAAAGCTAAAGTTACAAATAGAATCTTCTCATTTGTGTTGATATTTAAGTGAGCTTTTAATATTTTTTTTGTCCCATTAGACCTTTAATCTTTTCAAAATGACACATATAAAATCCTGTCATTTGAACTGATACTCAAGTGAGCCCTTAATATTTTTTTTTTTTTTGTCACATTAGATCCTTAGCCTTTTCAAAATAGTACATATAAAATCCTCTGTCCATAATTTAAGATTTTTGTCAAGTGATATTAAAAATAAAAAATTAATATCTATGCACCTACGTATTAATTTTTATTTTTGTATAAATATTTTTTAAACTATTTGGAGAAAATTTAATATTTGTGAAATTTAAAGTTAATAAAATTA
>CATKHJ010684495.1:0-18628 GCA_949750685.1 Vernicia montana | reverse complement strand
TTTTTCCCCGGCCTGCCTGTTATATAAACTGGGTTATTGTCCCTCTTTTTCACTCGCATTTTTTTCTTTTCTCATTTCTCTCACTTGGCCAGCCATGGCGGTTCCTACTTCTTCCTTTATAGCTAACCAATCACTCTCTCCATTCTTGACAGCTCCAAGATCAAAACTTTTTTTTACAAAACAGGTATACATATTATATATATAGATAATGTTCATCTTGTTATAATAACCATCTTAATCTAATCTTGCAATATGAGAATTCATTTTCTTTTTGATTCTTTACAGTTTTTGAGGGTTTTAAAGTGTTGGTTTTGATGTTTGGGGATATGGGTTTTTTTTTTTTTATTTTAAATATTTTGTTTTATGTTGGCTGGTTGGTTATGTGTTTCAGTTCTGTTTACGAGCATCAGCTGGTCACCCAGATGATGAAGAAGGGAAAGTGATAATTAAGAAAGAAAAAGAAGGCTGGAAAATTGATTTTTCAGGGGAAAAACCAACCACACCATTGCTAGATACAATCAATTACCCAGCTCATATGAAGAACCTATCCACACAGGTAATCCAATTAAATAAAATAAAATAAAAAGCAAACACAGAGATGATGGTGATGATTTTATAATATGTGTTTAGAGGATAATGGTATCTCACACCTAGTTGAACTGCCTTTGTCTTTTGCTATATTGTTGTGTTTGTTTCTAATGTAAAAGTCTTTTTTTTTTTTTTTTAATTTTTAAATTTTTTTTTTTTATTCCTTCTCATTTTTGGTTGTTTTTACGGATTGACAATTTTCAGGATCTTGAACAACTAGCAGCAGAGCTTAGGGCAGATATTGTATACAGTGTATCAAAGACAGGCGGGCATTTGAGTTCAAGCTTAGGAGTTATCGAGCTATCAGTGGCTCTGCATCATGTATTCAATACCCCTGATGATAGAATTATATGGGATGTTGGTCATCAGGTGAGAGACTGTTTTCCAAACAAGAAAAAAAGAGAGTAGAAGGGCTTGTTTATATTTGTCTTTAGGATATGGTTGTGAAGAGGTGGTAAAATTTTGCAGGCATACGCACATAAAATTCTAACAGGAAGAAGGTCTAGGATGCACACAATGAGAAAAACTTCAGGGCTTGCAGGATTTCCTAAAAGAGATGAGAGCGTTTATGATGCTTTTGGTGCCGGACATAGTTCTACAAGCATCTCTGCTGGTCTTGGTATGTATAGCTCTCGCTATTCAAAAGTGTGTTTGTGTATAATTTTTTTGCTTTATTGATCCAATATATATGCAATCAAAAAGAATAGAAAAGATTCTATTAAATGTAGTAATAAGTTTTCCTACAAAAAAAAAAAAAAAAAAAAAATGCAGGAATGGCAGTTGGAAGAGATTTATTAGGGAAGAAGAACAATGTTATTTCTGTAATTGGAGATGGAGCCATGACAGCCGGACAAGCATATGAGGCCATGAACAATGCAGGATTTCTTGATGCTAATCTAATTGTTATACTGAATGACAACAAGCAAGTATCTTTACCCACTGCGACTCTAGATGGCCCTGCAACTCCAGTTGGAGCCCTTAGTAGTGCTTTGACCAAGCTCCAAGCAAGCACCCAGTTCCGCAAACTTCGTGAAGCTGCAAAAGTAACTTATAAGTTTTTTGTCTTAATGTTCTAGTCCTCGCATCTCATTTCAATATCAGAAGATATCTGACTTTGGTTTTGTGTGTTGAAGAGCATCACAAAGCAAATTGGTGGGCAAACGCATCAAGTTGCGGCAAAGGTGGATGAGTATGCAAGAGGAATGATCAGTGCTTCTGGGTCTACTCTCTTTGAGGAGTTAGGGCTATACTATATTGGTCCAGTGGATGGACACAACGTTGAGGATCTAGTGACCATATTTCAAAAAGTAAAAGCAATGCCTGCCCCAGGACCAGTTCTGATTCACATTGTGACAGAGAAAGGGAAGGGCTATCCCCCAGCTGAGGCAGCAGCTGATAAAATGCATGGTGAGACTATTAACTTTATTATCTGATGGTGGTGTAATGGAATATATTGAGATGATCCTAATTCTTTCATGCTTTCAGGTGTCGTCAAGTTTGATGTTGAAACAGGGAAGCAATTGAAGCCAAAATCCCCTAAGCTTACATATACACAGTACTTTGCTGAAGCTCTGATCAAAGAAGCCGAAATAGACAACAAGATAGTAGCCATTCATGCTGCAATGGGTGGTGGGACTGGTCTCAATTATTTCCAGAAGAGGTTTCCAGATCGTTGCTTCGATGTGGGCATTGCTGAGCAACATGCAGTTACATTTGCAGCTGGTTTAGCCACGGAAGGAATCAAGCCATTCTGTGCTATCTACTCATCGTTCCTGCAACGAGGATATGATCAGGTGAGCTGATGGCAGTTGATACTTGATAAATTAAAACAAAATCCTTCACTAAATTTTATACTAACTTTTATCTATGGATCAAAGGTGGTACATGATGTGGACCTTCAAAAGTTACCTGTCCGCTTTGCCATGGATCGAGCTGGTTTGGTTGGTGCAGATGGACCCACCCATTGTGGAGCATTTGACATCACATACATGGCTTGCTTGCCCAATATGGTGGTCATGGCTTCATCTGATGAAGCCGAGCTGATGCACATGGTTGCCACTGCAGCGGCCATAGATGACAGACCCAGTTGCTTCAGATTCCCAAGGGGCAATGGAATTGGAGCAGCTCTTCCTCCTAATAATAAAGGAACCCCAATTGAGGTTAGTATAAGCAGTCAACTTAGAAAATTAAATACAACAGAACAAAGAACATATAACTAAATGTTTCTTTCTTAATTATTGAATAGATTGGAAAAGGGAGAATACTGATGGAAGGCAATAGAGTTGCCCTTTTGGGATACGGTTCTATAGTTCAACAATGTGTAGAAGCTGCAAGTATGCTTAGAACCCGAGACATTTCTGTGACAGTAGCTGATGCAAGATTTTGCAAACCTCTAGATACAGATCTTATCAGGCGATTGGCTAAGGACCATGAGATCCTAATAACAGTGGAAGAGGGTGCTATTGGAGGATTTTGTTCCCATGTAACCCACTTCCTGACTTTAAACGGTATTCTGGATGGACACCTCAAGGTGATTCTCTTTTCAGTTTGGAAATTTCAAGCTTCTTTGCAAGAGAATGCCAAATTTCGCTCTTTTTTTACTTTTCTTTTCTCTGGTTTGGTTCTAACCATTAAAAACTGTATTGCAGTTTAGAGCAATGGTTCTTCCTGACAGATATATTGACCATGGATCACCTCAAGACCAGATTCAAGAGGCAGGGCTCTCCTCAAACCATATCGCTGCCACAGTCTTATCTCTCTTGGGGAAGCCAAAAGAAGCTCTTCAGTTCAAGTGAAGTAAGCAAGAAATAGTCAGGGTATTGCTTCAGGACCAGCAAAAGTACACATCACTGAAGTTGAGAGGTTCTTGTATAAAGCAACTTGAGTTCAGATTTGGCGTGTTAATGTACGAAGATTTGTGACTCCAATCCCATGATTATAAGGCATCCCAGTTTGAGGATTCAGATATGATTCACTTAGTTTGAGTCATCGATAGTATCTTTGTATAGTATAGTTCCAATTTAATAAATGTCAGATAGAACTTAAAATTTCAGACTATACCAAACAAAGAAGATTGTGCTAAAGCAATCAAGAATCTTCTGTCTGCCATCTCTGTTAGTTCATATGTGAAAAAAGAAGTATCTGCCAATATGGATCGCTGTTTGTTCGGATATGAAAACAGAACTATCTGCCAACATGGAACACATTAACTTCCCTACATATAGTCCACAGATGAATATTGCTCTAAGTGCATCAATTAACAACTCACTAGTGTATTAATGGAGCAGATGCTCTCCTGTGTCGAAATAAACTAGCATGGCCATTAGCTTGTGATCCATCCATCATTCAATTAACAAATTATGAGGAAGAAGCGGGAGGTGGATGGTAAGTCATCTATATCAAGAAATCAATGCGAGCTGATGCTAGGAACAGTCACAAGATGTATAAAGAAACAAAAGACATGAAGAGATATGGCAGCAAAATATACAGGGAAGCAAAAGACATAACATATCATTAACCATTTCACCACTTTTTCAGATCTCTGAGGTAGAAAAATCTCTTGCAGCAATCTCTGTGCATCTTGCAAGAAAGCAACTTGAAGCCAAGAAAATATGAGTTGCTCTTATATAGTTGTATTTTTAATTTATATTCATGGATAAAGACTTAAGACATTCTCTTCAATGTTCAACCTTTTGCACAGAAGCCAAGGCCCAATATCAAAATTTCCACCAATATCACTACAATTGATTGCAGTATTCTTCTTTTTAACTCATGGGTTGCGCCTTTCACCTTGTAATATGGCTTCAAAGACCAGCAAAAATTACTCCACACCCAGAAATTAATTTCTTAAACCCCTGGCAACATTGGGTGATGAGGGATAAAAATGAACTAGGCCAAATTGGGCCCAACTTGGGGCAAGACTCATCAAACAGACCACTTAATGCAAGCCGAAGTCCACACCGAGCTCACCATCAACACTTTCACTGCTAAAGAATTGAGCTCATTCCTGAGAAGCTTGCTCCACAAGATTGAGAACTGTAGCTCTTATCACCTATCAAGAATGTGAGCATGGGGTTGCCAAAAGAAATATGTTGATAGGTGGCTCACCCCATTTCTGACATTCTTTCTCTACTCATGTCTTATAGAGATGGCAATTGTACCCTACTCGTGGGTACCCATCTGAACTCTATCAATCAAAGCGAGTAATACTTTAGTTAACTGGGTAATGGGTACGGGTAAACTCATACTCGAAAAAATAACTTTGGGTTTGGATAGAATACAGATAGTGTAGTACCCTACTCATACCCTACCCGAACTATTGGGTTTTATCCATACTCGAACTTACCTATACTCATGCTTTATATATAAATACACACAAATACATAAGTCAACATAAATAACATTTGGGTTAGAATTGACTGGGCTAACTTATGATATTATAATATATGACTCATTAGGGTTTTTAAAATAAGTATAAACATATAAATAAATAAAGATTATAGGAATAAGAAAAACAACAATGTTTTTTTGTGCGAAACATATTAAGTTTCATTATTTGAGAGTAAATGAATTTCTTGCAACTTTTAGATGAAAAAGACGCGATTTAACAAAATTTTATTAGTTTTCTCATTGATTAATGTTAGTAAACTTATAAAAAATTTATTTTAGAGAAGAATTTTATATTTTTTTGATTTCTAGGATTTGGTTTTTGATAAAGAATATTAAAGAAGTGTTTAATTATAGAAAATTAGACATGTTTTTCATAAATTTAATCTAAGAAAATTAGACACATTCTCCATGCATTGCCAATTTTCCATTTAACAAAGAATTTTATGTTTGGACAAAAAACATGATTTTTTATAGAAATTTTTTTATAGGCAGTGGCGGACCCAAGATTTTTAATTCAAGGGGGCAAAAATTCATAAGACTAATTTTTTTATATAGTTATATATAAATATAAAAATTCTTAGAGTTAAGAGGCATAAAAATAAAAGTTTAGGGGGAAATATGAAAAAATAAAAAATAAAAATTTTAGGATATAAAATAAAAGATTTAAAAATTATAGGTATAAAACTAAAAAAAAAAATTGTGGAGTTAGAGGGTTATCTATAAATATTTCAAGAGTTAGAAAGATAAAAATAAAAATTGAAAGGGAAAATATAAAAAAATATAAAAATTTAGGGGACAAATATGAAAAACTATAAAATTTTAAGGGGATAATATAGAAAACATAAAATTTTATATGTAATTTTAAAAAAAATTATGGGGCTAGGGGGCCAGCCCCTACTTGCCCCCCTTGTGTCCGTCATTGTTTATAGGTACCTTATTACATTCAACTTTCTTTAATTTCTAATTTTATTTATAAAGTCGAAGAGTCATGGACAAAGATCAAAGATTTGTGAAAGAAAAAAAAGATTTTGTAATACAAACCTAATGACATTTGTCAAACTGATAAGATTCATAAGCATTTTTTGTTAAAAGTCACTGATGAAGCTAATTCCAACCGAGGTGGAATTTTTCAATCTTACTTGAGTTTGAATGTGAGCTGGGGCGACCTGTAAGAAGAAACAAGAGTCAAGTGGGCTAGGCAGGGTGCCTAGCAAAGCCACTCCGGCGGTCAAGTTAGATGATTGGCTCAATTTGGAAGACTGAGGACAATGTATTGTATTGCCTGTGTATAAGTGCATCTACCTGTGAAGGTTGATTTCTTGAGATATTTATAGGATACAAGTCCTTGCATGAGTCGAGTATGGATTACCTTGACCAATTCGAATTAGAATGGTTATTAGCATGTTTTCAGCCTTTTATTTAGAAATGAACTCCGTTTCATGATGGCTCAATCTTACCGCTTTTGGACTTTTAAGTATATTGTATTAGGCTGGGCCCATATTCCAGTTCGGTATATTTTGTCCCTTATCAGTAGCCCCCCTGTTTTAGCGAAGTTAGGATTTTGTGAACTTCGGTTGAAATAGTTCAGTTCCTTTTTAATATCTGAACGATCTGGTTCTCTTTGACTTAGTGTATTGTTTACTTCGGTTTGAGGGCTTAATCTTTTAGAATCTCGAAAGTTCATGGCATATCTTTTCGCGCTTGTCCCAAGTTCAGTCATTTAATGCTAAGTACTTTTTACACACGTGGCGTAATCCTAGCGTTGAAGTCCCAGGGTCATATTTGCCGCCTATTTTGTATTTGAAATGATTAGTCAGTGCATTTTTCTAGGGTTTTGTTCCTTTTTAAAACCCTTTCTTTTTCATTTTTTGAAACTTCTTGCATTCTCAAATTCTCCAGAACTCTTCTCCTATTTGCTTTCTTAGTTTTCTTCCATTTTCATTTCTTCTCATTTTCTTTCTTCCTCGCATTGCAATGGCTCCAAAGAAAGATGAGAATTCTTATCAAAACATCAAAACCGACTTGAAAAATTCTTTGGGCGATGTCGTCTCCATTATGAAGAACACAGATCTAAGTGGGTTTGTCGAAAACTTAAAAGATCAAGAGAAATTTGCAATGGACTTCCCAAAATATTCTGATAGAATTTTTGTCAATCCCAGCATCCCCAACACCACTGAGATGACTAAGGATAACAATCATGTCATCTTCTTCTATCATCAATTTGAGGCTGGATTGAGGTTTCCACCATCTCCCTTTTTGGTGGAATGTTTCAATTACTTTTGTATTAACCCAATGATGCTCTCCCCCAACTCGATTCAAGACCTGCATTAGTTTGAGGTGATTTGTAAAGCCTTGGGACTTCGTCCTACTGCAAGGATGTTCCAATGCTTCTTCAAATTCATTTGTTCAGGCGATAGGCGGGTTTGGTGCACTTGTTCAAAGCCTGAACGCAATCTGTTTGTGAATAAGCCTAATAAGGTGAACAACTGGCACACTAAATTTGCCATAGTGGTGGTTAAGGAATAATTCCAAGGTGGAGAGGGCTTCGGCTTCCGAGGCGCCCTCCAAGTTCTTGCTGTTTATAGTCTTCCTGACATCCCTATGAACCTCCTGCCTGAAAAAATCATTGCGATGGAGACTCTTATAAAGGAAAATTGTTCTTATGATATGGGGAAGCTTGACTTCACTTCCCGCATCCAAAATACACGAGGTAAGACTATGCATCTCGTCATAAAAGACATTAGGGGTGAGTTTTCACCTCTTCTCGACTTCGTATTTTTGTTCTTGCATTGACATTTTTAAATTACTTTTTTTCCTCCTTGTTTTTGCAGTTTGGCTCACCAATAAAGATAATACCTATAATAAAATCCACGAATTGTCGAAGGGCCAAAGCCTAACCCCTTCACCTTATAACGAGGCTTCCTTCCTCCAGATTCTAGTGGAATGAACTGGTGAGCTTCGAATTGCCAATGCTGCCGACTGGGGCGATAAGTCATCTACTGGGGAGAAAAGGAAACCATTTTCTCCTTAAAACAAGCCCATTCCAAAAAAGAAAAGAAAACTAGTAAAATTGGTGCTTGCCAATTCTTCTCAAACTAAGACAGCTATCGAGACTGCTTCGGTTGCTAAGTCACTGATTGAGACTTCTTCAGCAATTAAGCAAGTAGATGAGGTGGCCCTTATTATTGACACTACCTTAGCTCTCACAACCATTCCATCTCAAGATCTACCCATTACTGTTTTGAGTGATGGCGAGGATGGGCTTTCAGTTTTCGAGCTTGTCCGTAAATTCGCAGGTGATTCTTCTACTTCTTCTGAACGAACTACTTCTGATCCTTTCAGAAATCAGCTCGTTAATGATGCCATTTTTGATGTGATAATGGAGCGAATTTGCGAAGGGGTGCCACCTCGTCTAATCATTGACGAGGTTAGAAGTTTGGAAACTGCCTTAATTAGCGAGCCTATAGCTGCTACCAATACGACTTCTGAGCTAGGTATGTTTTTGGTTCATCCTGGGACTCCTCCAACATTTTCCTGTGATGATTTCTTCAACTTAGCAGGTATTTCATATTCCTATCTGTTTTCCTATTTGTGCATTATAATTTTGTTTTTGTGCTAACTTTCTGCTTCCTTTTTTCAGTAATTAAGAGTTCAAAACGAGCGACTGCATCAACTCCTAGAGCCCTTCCTCCACAAAACATCTCTTTAGACGATTTTATGGATGAAATGGATCAAGTAGATAATTTTTTTCCTTCTTCCGCAGTTCCTATTTCAAACCCTAATCTACTCTTTGGGACTGTTGGGGAGGATACTGCTCTGTTGCCCATGAGGAATGATGGGGAGGATGTGACGACTGAAGGGAATTTCATGGTGGACAAAATCCCTGATATCGTAGAAATCGAGGTAGTCTTAAGACCCGAGGCTGGGGAGGTCGAGACAATGGAATTTAGGTCTCCAACCAATCTCAGGCCTTTGCAACCCCGAGGTGGAATTTTGGACGAGGGTATTTTGTATGTTCCTGCACCAGTAATTAATGAAGTCCCCCTTGTTGTAGAGTCTATCTTTCCTGAGCAACTACTGGTGGATTCTGAGTTAACTCTTAATGAGGTATTCTTTTATTTATTATTATTATTCCTGTGCATCTTTCTTCCTAGTCACTTCTGATCTTTGTTTTATTTCTCAGTTGACGGAACTAAATAGAAAATTTAGGGAAAAGCTGACCAAATTCACCCGGTACTGATATGTGGTGCAAAGGTCCTTTTCCTCTAATCAAGACATTGTAAATAAACATAATGTTGTGATCCTATCCCTTCGAACTTCCAATCAAGAGGTGCTAGGGAAGCTGGATTATGAGATTGCTTCTTTACGAGTTGCTTTGGAAGAGGAGAGAAAGAAGAAAGTGGATGAGTTGGAGACTTTACAATCCGAGGCAAAGAAACTGGTGGGAGAGAAAGACCACTATAAAGGTCTCTTTACCCAAAAATTAGACGAGGTGGAGCGACAATCTGCAAGTTTAAATGCCAAGCTATTTGGTCTTAAGGCTCAGCTAAAAAGTAAAGATTCAGATCTTTTGGATCGTCAACAAGTCATAGAAGAGCTTAGATCCGAAGCTGAATGACTGAAGGCTGAAATGTCCAATATGAAAGAGCAAGAAAAGGACTACCCTGAGCTGATGAAAAACTTCAAAATTGCAGAAAAACAAATTGACGACTTTAAAGTAAAACTCTAGAGTTATGAGTGCCTTCATAAGAAGGCTGAGGAAGAGAAGGCCACGATCATCCATGATTTCTTGAAATCTTTTGAGTATAAGCGCCATTTGGCCTTAGATTCGGGACTGAGGGCCATAAACTACTATAATATGGCTATCGATGCTTGTGCGGCCAAGTTCCCTGAAGTTTTAGCCCATATTCTGAAGCGAGTATTTGTTCCGTCCAATTCGGCCTCGTCTCCTACTGCTCCAAGCTCTCACTAGCAGCCCCCTACTTCGTGATCTTTTTTTTTTTATTATTATTTATTATTTTGTAATTAATTCAACAATTAATACAAGTTTATATTTCTCTTTTCACTATTTTTGTACATTTATATTTACGCAGCTTGGTTTATTTTCTTAAAATATACCTAGTAGTTTCTTATTATCATCGAACTAGTCAGTTGCTTCTTTACTCATGCTTTAATATTTGACTTATCTGTCTCCTTGATAATAAAACTGCTTTGCTAAAATTATTATTCTCTCAACAGAGAATCACCTTATGTTCGTTTGCCGAGTCTTTTTCTTTGGCTTTTTATTTCCTTAAAAGCAAATTTTTTGTCGAGCTAGGATTATTGTTTTCTCTCAAAGAGTTACTTCGTGTTTGTCGACTTGTTTTGAAATTAGGTACTTCGTTTCTCTCAATAGAGAACTGCTTCGCTATTTTTCACCTAGCTTTTCCTCGGTCTTTTTGCCTCATGGTCTTTTTCCTAGCCTTTCCTAGGTCTTTCTGCCTCGCGGTCTTTCGCCTAGCCTTTCTTAGGTCTTTCTGCCTCGCGGTCTTTCGCCTAGCCTTTCCTAGGTCTTTTGCCTCGCAGTCTTTCTCCTAGCCTTTCCTAGGTCTTTATGCCTCGCGGACTTTCGCCTAGCCTTTCCTAGGTCTTTCACTTTCTCAATAGAAATTTGATTTTAGGTGCTTTTATTTTCAATTTTTAGCACTTAATGCTTTTTGAATTTTGAAGGTAGAAATAATTTTATTGATAGAACTTATTGAGATGTTGAATATTCCAAGTATGTGGAATTTCGACATTTTGCATTGTTACAAGTTTATAAGTAGCTGGTCCTACCACTTTTCTAACTTTGAAGGGTCCTTCCCAATTAGGTGTTAGCTTGCCTGTTCCTTATCTTTTGCCTGTAACTTCTAGATTCCTCATGACCAGCTCTCGTTCTTTGAATCCTCTAGCCTTTACTCTCTGATTAAAGTAGCTTGCAGCTCGCTGTTTGTATGCAGCCATTCTGATACTAGCTTTTTCTCGCAGTTCTTCTAAAAGATCTAGGTCCAGTCTTCTTGCTTCATTATTGTCTTCACAATTGATGAAATGGATCCTTCCACTGGGCAGACCGAGGTCGACTGGAATAACGGCCTCGCTTCCATATGTTAGACTAAAAGGAGTCTCTCATGTGGGCTGTCTTGGGGTAGTTCAGTATTCCTATAGGACATGATGAAGCTCATCCACCTAACTTCTCCCATACGAATCTAGCTTTTTTTTTTTTTTTTTTAATCCTTGGAGGATTGTTCAATTGGTCACTTCGGTATGTCCATTTGACTGGGGATGAGCTACTGAGGAGAAGTGTTATTTTATATTAAGTCCTGAACAGAAGGTCTTTATTTTAGCATTATCGAACTGCTTTCCATTGTAGCTGACGAGCTGATATGGTATTTCAAATATGCATACAATGTTTTTCCACAGGAAGTTAATCACTTTTTTAGCTGTTATTGTTGAGAGCGGTTCTGTTTCTACCCATAATATTCGATTGCTACAAGAAGGAATTTTCTTTGTCCCGCGGCTGTTGGGAAAGGTCCCACTATATCTATACCCCATTTTGCAAAAGGCCATGGGGTAGTAATAAGCATCTTTTCTGCTGCAGGAATATGTCTTCCTCACTCGAATTTCTATCAGGAGGGGCATTTTTTGACGAAGGCAATAGCTTCTTCCTTCATTCTTGGCTAGAAGTATCATTGTCGAAATGCTTTTGTGGCTAGCATTGTTTCACTGATGTGCATTCCACAGCATCTTTCATGTATTTCTCTCAAGACATATTCTGCTTCACCTGGCTTCAAGCACCTTAGCCATGAGAGAGAATATGTTCGCTTGTAGAGTATGCCATTGTAAAGAGAGAAGTGAGCACTTCGATTTTTTACTTTTTTGGCTTCTTTAGGGTCTTATGGTAGTTCTCCCTTCTCTAGGTAGGTTTTTATTGGATCCAATCATGTTGGTTCTTCATTCAGCTCCATCACCTCTTCTCCTTCTAGAATGCTTTGATGTCCCAAAGTCCCTATAAAGATATTTTGTGACAGTTTGATTGGGTGCATTGCTGCAAGTTTGGAGAGGCCATCTGGCTTGTTATTTTTGTCTCTTGGGATTTTACAAAATTGCAGCTTGACACCTCTATTTAACATCCTTTGAATTATTTCTTTTATTTTTTGTAGGTATTTGATCATGGTGGACTCCTTGGCCTCAAAATCCTTTTCTATCTATCCAATGACGAGCTGAGAGTCGCTATGAACTTTAAGTGTTGTCAAGCAAAGGTAATCTGCAAACATTAGCCCTTGGATTATTGCCTTATATTCTGCAATATTATTGGTTGCTTCGAATCCAAGTTTCAAAGCATATTATACTATGAATCTTTGTTCATTTTTCAGGACTATTCCGATGCCACATTCTTCTTTGCTGCTAGCCCCATTAACAAATAACTCCCAGTTTAGTCCGTCTTCTGAATTTTGTTCCTTTGGGTTTGATTTTCTTGTGCCTACCGCTGCTTCAGTTTTTGGGACTTCGGTATCAAAGGAACATTCAGATATAAAATCTGCCAGTGCTTGTGCTTTAATGGTTGATCTAGCTCGGTATTGTAACCCATGCTGACTTAATTCGACTGACCAATACAACATTCACCCTAAGGTCTCTAGCTTATGTAGTGTCTTTTGTAGGGGTTGGTTGGTTACTACTATGCTTTGATGCGCTTGCAAATAAATCTTGAATTTTATAGTTGATAATACCAAGGCATATGCTATTTTTTCTATGGGCGAGTAGTTTAATTCGGCCTCCATGTAGCACTTTGCTGAAGCAGTATATTGGCCTCTGTATTGATCCCTCTTTTCTGACCAAAATCGAGCTGATAGCTTGCTCTAAGGAGGATAGATAAATAAGTACTTCTTCTCCTAGCAGAGGTCGGCTTAACACTTGTTCTGAGTTGAGAAATGTTTTTAGCTAATGCAAGGAATGTTGGCAGTCTTCGATCCACTCGAAGGTAGCTGTCTTTCGTAATTTCTTTAAGAAGGGAAGGTATTTTTCAGCTGATCTAGATAGGAACCGACTTAAAGTAACGATTCTTCCAGTTAACTTCTGTACCTCCTTTATATTACGAGGTGCTGCCATATCTAATATTTCTTTTACCTTGTTTGGGTTTGGTTCGATTCCCTTTTCACTCACCGTATACCCTAGAAATTTGCCTCATTGTATGAAGAAGGTGCATTTCTCTGGATTCAACTTCATGCCATACTCATTCATAACCCCGACTACTTCATCCAGGTCCTTTAAATGCTCTCCGAAGCTTCTGGTTTTGACTATCATGTCATCTACATATGCTTTTAAGTTTTCCCCAACTGGTATTTGAACATTTTATTTACCAATCTTTGATAAGTTGCTCCTGCATTCTTTAAACCAAAAGGCATAGAAACATAACAATAAGTCCCTTTTTCAGTTATGAACGAAGTCTTCTCTTCGTTAGCTGGACACATCCTGATTTGATGGTACCCCTGCTTTACATCTAATGAAGATAGGTATCCATATTCGGTTGTTGAATCCACCAATTTGTCAATCATAGGTAAGGGGTAGGAATCTTTTGGACATGCTTTATTCAGATCTATGAAATCTACACACATTCTATAGGTTCCATTTGACTTTTTTACCAGTACCACATTAGCGAGCCAGTCCGAATATTGTACTTCCTTAATGAATCCCGCTTTCATTAATTTGTCAACTTCTTCATCTATCACAACTTGTCTTTCTGGACCGAAGCATCTTTTCTTCTGTTTTATCGTTCTATATGAGGGATCGATATTGAGATGGTGAGTGATGATGTCTAGATCTACCACTTTTATTTCATCTGAAGACCATGCAAAGCTGGATAGACGATCTGTTAAGAATTGGTGAGCTTGATTATTTTGTTCGCTCTTTAGGGAGGAGTTAATTAATAGGTACTTTTTTGATCTCTCTCCTCCTATTGGTATTCTCTCCAACTTTTCTACTGGTTTGGTCCTTTGTTATGGAATTCTATATACTGGTTCAACCAAAGCGACCTCTTCTGACAAATGCTAGGTGGATGCATTTTTCTGTTTCTTCCTCTCTGGCTCTCCTCGGTCTTGTGTCTCATAGACACATATTTCTCCTCCATCTGGTTTAGGGATGGTCATTTTGAGTTGTCTGATGTTGGTTGAGGCATCAAAATCATAAAGGAGAGGTCTTCCAAACACTATGTTATAGCTTAGTGGTAATCTTACCACCATAAAATTTGCCATCACTGTCACACAGTCTGAGGTAGAACCTATCGTGACAGGTAACCTTGCGATCTCGACCGATGTTATTTCTGTTCCATCAAGAGTGCAAAATGGGTTTTCGATATCTTATAGATCGCTTTCTTTGAGCCCCATTTTGGCATATGCTTCGGCTGTGAGTAAGTTTACCAAACTGCCATTATCTACCAACACCTTTTTTACTAAGAAATTGATTACCACTGTTTGAATGATTAATGGATTTGAGTGAGGATGCTTTATTTGGCTCCCATCTCCTCTTCTGGTTGGTACTGAACTTCCATTCCAAAAGACAAACTCAGGCTCCTCATTCTTTCTTTGAGAAGCTTTACACTTATCTTTGCTTATTGCTACTTCATCTAGTCCACCGGTCAGGCAATTAATCACTTCTGCCAACCCATCATTGATAGTTCGCTTCCCTTTATCATTGTTTACTTTGCCTTGATTTCCATTGCCATTTTTCATAAAATTTTTCAAGTATCCCTGGTTGATTAATCTCTTAATCTCTTCAAGTATCTGTCTGCAATCGTTGGTATTATGACCATGGGCATTATGGAACAAGAAGAATTTATTTTTACTCCGTCTATTTGGTGGAGTAAACATTGATTGAGGACGAGCCCAGATATCTTAATCTTTAAAAGTTGTAAAAACTTCTGCCAGGCTTGCATTGAGTGGTAAGGTGCGAGGTGGCCTACCTCTCTCACTTCTTCTTCCTCATTGACTTCCCCTGTTAGACTCTTCTGGTTTTTTGGTTCTGTTATCCACTTTGATATCTTTATTTGCCCTTCTTTTCTTGGTAAATTGGTTGAAAGAATAGGCATCATCTTGCCTGATATATTTTTGGGCAATGGCCATGGCTTCCTCCAAAGTGCGAGGTGATGTCTACATAGGGCTTTGAAGTAATTAGTATGCAGAGTTCCATTTTGCAGGGCCTCTATTGCCCTGGGCTGATCGAGCTGTGTAACCTTCAGGGCTTCTTTATTGAAATGAGCTACATAGTCTCTCAGGGGCTCTCCTTCTTTCTGTGTTATGGCTTCAAGGCATTGTGTTCACTTTTCTACTGGTATACTTGCTGCAAATCTTTGCATGAACTGAGTAGCGAGCTGACCAAAATTAGTAATACTTTTTTCTTCTAGGCCATCGAACCATCTAGTGGCTGCTCCTTCTAGAGACCCTCTGAAAGCTCTGCACAACACCTCGTCACTTCCATTATGCAATTCTACCACATGTTTGTAATCCATAACATGAACTCTTGGATCAGTTACACCACCATATTTCTTCAAGTTTGGGGGTTTAAATTTGCTGGGCATTTTGTATTCTTGTATGGATCTAGTGAAAGGAGATTTTAGAGCCAATCTGGATTTTTGTCTATGAATTTTTTATTTTTATCCTCAGCAATCTCTTCTAAAAACTTTTTAAGGGTATCTCTTATCTCCTCATCCCTCTTCTGGTTAGTCGCTTCTTGACGAAAAGACTCAGAGAGAGATTCTCTATCTTTTCTAGCCTTTTTTCTGGATCGTCTCCCTTCCTTGGTTCTATTATTTTGGCTATCTGGATCAGCCCTGTTTGAACGTTGAGGATGGCCTTCCTTACTTGGATTTTTGTTGGCTGTCTGATCACTTCGCCTTTTGTTAGGATTTTCCTTTTCAGCGTTATCCCCCAGTATAACTATTTTCTATCTTACTCTTTCCCTATTACTTTCAGCTACAAGATCTTGGTTTCGTGTTTCTGGTAGTATTTCTTCAAAGTTAAGTCTTCGAGTAAGATTTACTCTTAGTACTACTTCGGTATTCACCTGAGTATTGATTGCTGGAGTAGCTTGCGGAGTTTGCAAAGTGCTAAGCATCAATTGCAAGGTGGACACAGCTTCGGGAGTTAGTAAGATAGATTAGTTCTCACTTTGGACTGGGACTATAGCTCCCAATTGTTGTAGCGTGGATGTCACATTAGCATTTGAAGTTCGTCTAGGTGGGGTGACATGAGTCTCTGTATGATTTTCCATCCCTGGGTGAATATGGAAACTTTTAAGATCTCTGGGAGGATTCTCCCGATTATTATTATCTTCTGATTTAGTCATACTTTGGGATTGAATTCTTCTATGGGTCACAACTTGCGAATATCTAGGAAAGATTTTTTATTAATCGTTTCCCACAGACGGCGCCAATTTGATGAAACTAATTTCAACCGAGGTGGAATCCTTCAATCTTGCTTGAGTTTGAATGTGAGCTGGTGCGACCTGTAAGAAGAAACAAGAGTCAGGTGAGTTAGGCAGGGTGCCTAGCAAAGCCACTCCGACGATCAAGTTAGATGATTGACTCAATTTGGAAGACTGAGGACAATGTATTGTATTGCCTATGTATAAGTGCATGTATCTGTGAAAGTTGATTTCTTAAGGTATTTATAGGATACAAGTCCTTGCATGAGTTGAGTATGGATTACCTTGACTAATTTAGATTAGGATGACTATTAGCATGTTTTCAGCCTTCTTTTTGGAAACAAATTCCGTTTCATGATGGCTTAATCTTACCGCTTTTGGACTTTTAAGCATATTGTATTGGGTTGGACCCATATCCCAGTTCGATATATTTTGTCCCTTATTAGTCACCAACAACAATATTTTTTTTCTTAAAAGTAATTTTTTAACAAATTTAAAATTATAATATTAGACTAGCTATTTAAAAAAAATCGACTAATGTATTCTTTTAATAAAAAAATTATTTCTTCATATGTAAATATTATTAAATTAAAATTATTAAAGTAAATAACATTACTATAAGTTATTCTAGTTTTATGCAAAATTCTGAATAGACTTTTCAATTATCATAATTTTATGTTTTGATTTCAAATTGTTTTATTGGAAAAAATGGCATCTCAAGAAGAATTGAGCTCACAAAAATCATCGGCCATTGAAAATAATGATGAAGGTGTTGAATGCTCAGGTATAAAAAAAATTTTATTTAATTTTTTATCTATAATATAAATCTTTATTCAATTACTAATTGATAAACATTGTCATTTTTTTTTACCTATTCCATCGTATGTCTTTAGTGACTTATGATATGTTATTTCAGCTTTAACTATTTTTAATATTTTTCTTTTAAGTTAGATGCACAATATTAGAAGTTATGTAATTGAACTTAATTATTAATTATGATGTATCTAATATGTTGCATTTGGAAAATTTGATAACTTTTACATTATTCAACTTTTTTTTAGTATTTTTTATATCAAATTTTTTATTTTTATTTTTTAATATATGATATCTTTAAATATAATATATATTAATTTATAGTAATTATATACTTATATTTAAATTTACACAGATATTTAAAAATAATTTGATAATTATTCAGATAATAGATTACTCGAAATCCTATGGGTATAGGATACATATTTGAAATTTATTACTCAAATAGGTATGAGTACGGGTATGGGTAGACATGCACTTCTTTGAGTATGGGTACGGATATTATACTACCCTACTCATACCTAACTCATTGTCATCCCTAATGTCTTACTAGCTACAAATGACTAAGTACACGGCTCTTGCCGCCCAAATACTAGATAAAAGTCCGCAACAAGTCACATCAATGGCAGAGAAGACCACTTCGTCCTCGAGATTTCTGCCCAACAAGGCCATTTCACCACACTCAATCATATATAAAGGAAATAGTGGTCACTTTCACTGGTAGCTTGAACTCTACACTCTCTCACCTCTATTCTTACTCTCTAAAGATATTCAGGCCATAGATAACGAAAATTCCTTCTCTCCGGTCACATTAACATAAGCTCATCACTGACTTGAGCATTGAAAGGTCTTTGCCAGACAGAAGGCTTCGCCCTCTTGACATTTTCCTTTTTTCTTGTAGGTGTGAACCCTCATTTTAGCACCCCAAAAATTATTTCTGAAGTTACAGAGTGAATCCGCACATTTTTCCAGTTAAGCCAGTACTTTTTTCGATCCTGATCGGACAACCTGTATTAGACAGTATTTCTTCGAAACTGACCGGAACTTTCTCAAAGTGGACTGCCAAAACTATCCCAAAAATACTTCCAAGCCTACCAGAGCGGACCGGAATATTTTTTCCATCAAACCTGATATTTTTTCCAAGCCTGATAGGACTTTCTGTACCAGACAGCCTTTTTTCGAAACTGCCCGAATCTCTCCTAAAACTGACTGTCAAAATGTCCGATAATTAAATTCGGATTCGTCGACACTGACCGATGTTTTCTCAGACTCCAGAATAGCCCGAAAATTGACCCCGAACCTCCACAGATTGAACCAAAAGTCTCGAAAACTGACCCGAATGTCCCGAAAATCGATCCAGACGACCCGAAAGCCAAAATCCGACCAAGCCGAGCCAGCGGTTTGG